>JAQPZY010000786.1:0-125000 GCA_029931535.1 Margaritifera margaritifera | reverse complement strand
ATAAGGCCAGGAAGTATTCATACATCATACCAAATGAGTTCTTTTACCCGACTCGGAACAAAACATGAATGCGTTTCTAAAAAAAAAATCAATTATATTAACCTCTCTTTATTGCCAACAAAATATTTTTAGCTGCCAGATACTAAAAAAAAAAACAAATTTTCCCTCTGTCCGGATAATTCGTGTACTAATCAAAATTATCAATCTTCCCGAATATTTTCCAGAAAATTAATATCTTTATTTTCATGACTGTGTATCACTGTTCCCCACATGTACAACCTCTAGGTAGGTAAACCAGGTTGAATTATATCCTTGCTTGCCAATAAAGAATACTTGCATGATAATGTTTCAATGTTCTTTTACAAAATAAAGAATTATAGTTGCATTTCAGGAGTTTGTTTTTCTTTTTGTTTGTAAAACCATGACAATCGGTTCATCGTGTACATGTACTGCTGCTGGTAATAAGTCTGGGTGGAAACATTTCTTCGAACACGACCCAGTTCTAACATCAATATTGTGTCATAGCATAAAGACTGGCTTTGACAATAGAATGTATCACTGAAATAATATACATATATTCATATCATCTTACCTTTGAAAATATGAAAGATAATCAATATTTTCCTTCTCAACACTAAAACTCCAAATATGGCGATAATTGCCCTAAATATGTAATGAAGCCAAATCACTTAGACTGGTTCATGAATTTAATTGCAGAATACCATTATTTGAACTATGATTATAAGTATGAAGACTGAACCAACTACATTCAAAATTAGGTTACCAAGGGGAAATATACCACTGAATAAAACTGCAACTACAAGAACTTGTGAACTCACATGGTGGAGATGTTGACCGCTTTATCAGAAATAACTGTAAACCCAGTTTAGTTTACTGGAAAAGGGAAAACAAAGATAATAACCCGTTGACTTTTGACCTTTAAATTTCAAAATCAATAGGTGTTTTTCTTGTCTCAAATGCAAGCCATCTACAAAGTTTAGTAAAGGAATGTGATACTGAGTAGTTTGATGGAAATTATTATTTCTTCTTTCAGTCCACATAACCTTGATTTGGCCTTCATTTCACGGAGATTTTATAAAACTATATACAATAAACAAAGAAATTCTCAATCAGCTTGAGGGAGATTGTCAGTTTTTCTGGGCCAAATTTTAGTCTAAATCAGGGAATCTCTCTAAAAATCACATGTATGCAAGGGGTACAAAAAAGGTTGCTATTCAAAACAGGTGACTGTTTCATAGAGATGAAAAACTTAATAGTAGGTTTGATTATTGTTACGGAACTATGGTAGCTCAATTCATACAGCATTGGACTTGCAATCCAAGGGTCGTGGGTTCCTTGGAAAGGCACAGAGCTCCCATTTCCTCAGTATAATATAGCCAATAATGTGTTGAAAATGCCATTAAAACTAAGAACAAAAATTGATTATTGTTACATGTGATCTACCTGGAACAGCTTTCAGGGAGATTTTTTTCATTTCCTGGAGATTTTAACAAAATGTATACAAGAAATTGGCCAGTTGTTGATATTTCCTATTTAACTAACACTTTTGACCAGATTTTTTACTCTGATTCAGGAAAATATTGCATATCTGCTGTAATCCTATTGATATGAATATTCACCGAGACCCAGTCTACACTACATTTAATATTATTAAACACCATTAGTTTTGGATGTGGCAGACAGAGGCTTGTTTTCATCATCATGATTCTCTTCCAGATCATGCTCTTCCTCTGCAATGCCTTTAAGTTCATAAAGTGGAGTTTGTGGTTCTTCCTCATCCTCTCGAGCCCATTCCTGAACCTCTCCCTGAGCAAAGACCATGTAAAATATGGCACCAACCACATAAACTCCTGCTGCAATGTAGAATGCTATCAACCATTCCTCTTGGGATTTCTGTAAAAGAAAATGTTACAAAAAATTTTTGTTACATCTGCAAATGTAAAATCGTATCTGACCAGTTTAACATCAATATTTACGGAAGCAAAATTAAAAATACAGTATAGCAAACACCGAATCATTCTGATCTGGATCTCTGTTAGGAGTAATCAGAACAAACAACACAGACCCTGATTTGCTGGCACATTATGCAATGGCAGATCAGGGTCTATGTTGTTTGCAGTTGGCCTTGACTTGCAAGCGAGTCAATAGGTAGATATGGATAACACTCAACTTGCAACAGTGAAATCTTTGCTAACATAATCCATTCCTCAAATACAAAACTATTATCCCCTTCTCAAATACAAAACTGTTATCCTCTCTCAAATACAAAACTGTTATCCCCTTCTCAAATACAAAACTGTTATCCCCTTCTCAAATACAAAACTGTTATCCCCTTCTCAAATACAAAACTGTTATACCCTTCTCAAATACAAAACTATTATCCCCTTCTCAAATACAAAACTGTTATCCCCTTCTCAAATACAAAACTGTTATCCCCTTCTCAAATACAAAACTGTTATCCCCTTCTCAAATACAAAACTATTATACCCTTGTGTGAGCTAAGACAAGAGGACAAGTAAAATCAGTGAAATTTTTATCAAAAATGGTTCGGGGTTCCATGGTCGGAAGTTCTGTAAAGATTTTTGTTTATTTCTGAAAATTTCTCTTCATTTGTCTTGCTACAATGAACTCATTTGTCTTGATACAATGAGCCAATTTGTCTTGCGCCAATGAACCAATTTGTCTTGCTACAATGAGCCAATTTGTCTTGCTACATTGAGCCAATGGATCTTCCTACAATGAACCAATTTGGCTACTACAATCAAGTGATAATTTAATTGGAACAGAAGAAAAATCCAACTCCAAATTAATGACTGTTGATACAATGAAAATAATGAAATTACAATACAAGGAATTTCTATGCAAAAAAAATCCCTATTATGCACTGAATGTCGTGAATTTTATTTTAAAAAAGTTTTTTTTACAAATGTATGACCAATGGTAAGGTAACTGACAAATGCTGTGAATTAGCAAGTACTAATCATCATCAACATATATGGAAAAATATGCAGCTGAAATCATTGAAAGACTACCGCATTTATCCATGTTTAGCATGCATCAAAATGGAAACAGCACTGATCCAGATCTGCCATAGTAGATTACACCAGAAGATCAGGGTCTACCCTGTTTGCTTGTAATCACACTGGTTGTAATTTTTGTATAACCTCTGATTTTTAGTACACCATCAAAGTATTAAGTTAACAGGCCATAAGACCAAAGTGAGCTTATGGTATGACCCTGCATCCGTCATGCATCTGTCCACAATTGCTTGTTATCACTCTAGCGGTCATATTTCTGATTTGATTTTCATCAGATTTGGAATATGGGCTTACCATATATACTCGCATATAATCTAGGTCCAAAAGCAAACAACATAGACCCTATTCTGCCGTCGCATAATGATCCGGCAGATCAGGGTCTATGTTGTTTATTCTACTGATTAGTCTTTACAAATTGCATAGACCCAGATCTGCTTGCGCATTATGCAATGGCAGACCTGGGTCTATGCAGTTTGAAGTTGGTATCGGCTTATATGTGAGTATATATGGTATATCATCAAGATATCAGATGAATTCGATATTGAGCATGATCAACACACATTAATGAGGTCATCTTGCATCTGATTGGCTGAGTCTATTACCAATCTGGAGACCATATTTCTGATGCGATGTTGATCAAATTTGGAATATGATCTTAGTAAGATCTTGGACAAGTTTGATAATGAGGAGATTCATGCATACTAATGAGGTGATTTTGTATCTGACTGGCTGAGCTTGTTATCACTTTGGAAGTCATATATATGATCTGACTTTGATCAAACTTTGAATATACCGATAAACTTATATCAACTAGATCTCGGATATGTTCGATAATGAACAAGATCCACACATAATTATGAAGTGATCTTGCAGCTGATTGACTGAGCTTGTTACCACTCTGGAAATAAAATTTCTGATCCAATTTTGATCAAACTCAGAATATGGGCTTGTATTAACAAGATCTCTGATGAGTCTGGTAATGAGTGAGGTTCACAAACATTAATGAGGTGATCTTGCATCTGATTGGCTGAATTTGTCACCACTCTAGAAGCCATATTTCTGACCTGATTTCGGTCAAACTTATAGTATAGGCTCATATCATCAGTATCTTAGACGAGTTCAATAATGAGCGAGACCATGCATATTAATGAGGTAAACTTGCAGCTGATTGGCTAAAATTGGTACCACTATAGAGAATGTATTTCTGATCTGATCGTGATTAAACTTGGTGAATAAACTTAAATCATCAACAGCTCAGATTATTACAATTATGAGCAAGATACATGCATATTAATGAGGTTTGCTTGTATCTGATTGGCTAAGTTTGTAAATATTTTAACAACTCTATTTGTGATCAAATTTTTTAAATCAAACTTGATAAAAAAAAAAACTTATGTCATCAAGATATCCAACAAGTTCTTTTGCGAGCAAGACCTATGCATATTTATAAGATGATTTTGCATCTGACTGTCCGAGTTTTTATACCACTCTAGAGAGTGCATTTTTATAGGATTTTCATCAAACTTGGTAAATAGGCTTGTATAATCAAGATCTTGGTTGAATATGATTATGAACGACATCCATGCATATCAATGACCTGATCTTGCATCTGACTGGTTCACCTTGTAAACACTCTACCAACTATTCTTCTAATAAGATTTTTATAAAACTTGTAAAATAGTCGGATATCATCAAGCTGTTGGATGAGTTCGACCATGAGCAAGATCCAAGCATATTTATGCATACCTGCCATAACACAGTGTCATGCGACAAACCAGATTTTTTACTCCAAAACCCTGCAACACTCGTGTTTTTAAAAACACAATTTTCAGTCATCTTAGCAATAAGAAAACAAGAGTCCCTTGAAGGGACTGACACTCTATTGGCTGAAAAGAATTTCCAGGAAATGATGAAAAGACCATTTCTTCATTATTTAATTGCTGAGTGTTGAAACCATCTCTGACATTCTTCAGCAATAACAAGATTTTCAAATTAGCTGCTGTGGTGGACATGTTGGATGTCAGATTGGCACCATTTTCATATAGGACTAAGAAGACATCATAAGACGTCTTCTGGTGGAAACCCCAAGTTGATATGACTTTCCATTTTTAAGGAGTAAGGACAAGATTTTCAAGATGGGTGCCATGGTGGCCATATTGGATACCAGATTGGCACCGTTACCATTTAGTACAAACTAGACATCATAAGAAGACTTTTGGTGAAAGCACAATGTCAATATGACCAGCCATCTAGGACAAGTAGCGATAATAAGATTTTCAAGATGGCCGTAGTGGCTGTCCTATTAGAAGTCGGATTGGCACCATTTTCATTTATGATCAACTTGACATCATAAGAAGTCTTTCAGTGAAAACACCATGCTGATATGGTCATTTGTTCAGGAAAAATAGTGATAACAAGATTTACAAAATGGCTGCTGTGGTGGCAATATTGGATGTCTGAGAGGCATCATTTTAATTTAGGACCAACTAGACATCATTAGAAGTTGTTTAGAAAACCCCATGTTGACCATCCATTCAGGAGGCGTAGTGATAACAATATTTTCAAGATGGCCTCTGTGGTGACCATATTGGACATCAGATCAGCATCATTTTCATTTAGAACCAAATACATCATAAGAAGTATTTTGGTGCAACCCCATGACAATATTACTTTTCATTCAGGAGGAGTAATGATAACAAGATTTTCAAGATGGCCACTGTGGTGGCCATACTGGACATAATTTCAGCACCATTTTCAGTTAGGACCAACTAGACATCATAAGTCTTTTAGTGAAAACCTGATGTTGACATGACCATCATTCAGGAGAGGTACAGAAAACATGATTTTCAAGATGACCACTGTGGTGGTCATATTGGACATCAGATCAGTACCATTTTCATTTAGAACCAACTAGACATCATAAGAAGTCTTTTAGTGAGAAAAAAAAAGATCCATGTCAACATGAATTTCCATTCAGGAGGAGTAGCGATAGCAAGATTTTCAAGATGGCCACTGTGCCACCATTTTCATTTGGGACAAACTAGACATAAAAAAAGTCTTTTAGTGAAACACCATGTTTATATAACCATTCAGGAGGAGTAGTGATAACAACATTTTCAAGATGGCAATAGTGGCAGCCATTTTGGATGTCCGAGTGACACCATTTCCATTATGGACCAACTAGACCATGGGATGAATGTGTGTAAAGTTTCATGGCAATCCTCAAAGTAGTTTAGGAGGAGTAGCAATAAGAAACATGGGATGGATGATGGATGTCAGACAATGGATGACAAACAACAGACCACCCCATAAGCTCTTCTGCTCTATGACCAGTAGAACGAGAGAGAGAGAGAGAGAGAGAGAGAGAGAGAGAGAGAGAGAGAGAGAGAGAGAGAGACCTTTCTTGACACCACAATATATTCCTTTAGCCTGTATAAACAGTAAACAGTTGTACTTAATGCTCATGGAATATTATCACCTTTGGGCAGTTTTATACAGTTAACTGTCAAAGAGGAGATTAAACTTTAAGTTGGTCAGAGATAAATAACCACTCTTGCACAGACTACTTAAATTACCGATGTTTAGGATGATGATGAGCTATGAATCTTTTGTGGGCCAACCCATTGGGATAATTTACATAGATAAAGTATATGAATTGGAATAACTCAATTCATTTGAAGTTAAGTAAGAGATGTGTGTTGCAGAAACAAAAGTTATTATTCTTCCATGCCTTGAATGATAATGTTTAAGCCATCTTATTAAAGATTACTGGGTAGTTTGTGATCAGCAGCAAAGTTTCTTTGAAGTTGAATTTTACAGTAGTTTGAATAGCTTGGAAGTGTGATTCATGTTTTAAGACATAATGTTAAAATGCAGCTGTGATTCAGTGAAGGATGGGCCATTGGTGAAGTGAGCAAAGCCCATCAAAACTAAATTTTAGAACTCCTGGTTGATGGAGTTTGACTTTATGAAGCGCAGCAGCAAAGGGGAGTGTACAACTTCCATCTACCTAGTAACACGACCCAGCATCAGGACTATGCATGAATGCAAAGCTGAATCCCAAATATAACTAACATGTTTAAACATTCTAACTCATGTGGCCACTGCATGTTTGACTCTCCCTCACAGCAAGGCAGATTCAAAAAGATTATTTTATATACTGAGAAAAATTCAACAAGATCTTCATGCAAGTTTCAAGGGTACCATCCAGTCTCTGGTCAGTGCGAAGATGAACTCTAATGACACTTGCATCACCTTCAAACCGCACAATGAACTACTGACAGCAGTAAAGTCTGCATCTAGTTAGGATGGTATTCCACTGTACAGTGGATTTTAAAGACAGAATTTTTGTGTTTTTTTTACTTTGTTAACTTAATGTCTGTGTGGTTATATGTGAGTGTGTGTACATATATATGTGTATTTGTATGGTAATGATACTTGGCAATGCTAAGGGACAGACCATTTTCTTTTCCAGTCCCCTAATAGCTGGAAACAAACATTCTTGCTCTGATTTGTGGAAAAATAGAATTAATTCAATTCATTATAATTAGTTGAATAATTACATTATCTTCGGGTAAAAGAAAAACACAATATCCTGGTTCATCAAAAGATCCACCAAAAATTAAATGGTCAGTCCATAAGTCTACCAACTATTTTCAGTCTGAAAGTGTATTAAATGTTTCCAAGATATTTTATGTTCTGTTATTTGAATTTCCAGTCATTTTCTATAGGCTTATATATCTAGATAGACCTATATGTGTAGATAGACTTGTTCTCAATTTACGACACTGCTTTTTGGGGTTGCATGCACTGACTACCCCTTGGGACCTTAAAACACTTTCAAAAAAAACCCAACACTGTCAGGGACGCTGCCAGGCATGTTTATGAGGCAATCTTGTATCTGATTGGCTGTGCATGTTACCATTTTTGGAAGCTGAATTTCAAATCCGATTTTGCATAAAGTTGGTAAATAAGTTTATGTCATCATGGTTTTTAGACTGGTTCTATAATAAGCGAGATCTGCACATAACAATTAGGTGATCCTGTATCGGATTGACTGAGCTTTTTAGAACTCTAGAGACTATATTTCCCATCCAATTTTGATAAAATTTGGCAAATAGTTCTATAACATCAAGATCTTGGGTAAGTTCAATTATAAGTGAGATCTATTCATATTAACTATGACTTTATCTTTGGAAAGAATTTTTATCAGACTAAAGTAAAATATGTCAAATGGACATAATATAAAGTTTGGGTGACAATTTATACAGGGTTGTGTTCCTACAATACAAATAAGCCTGGTTAGTAAAATTCTCAACTGTTATGTTATGTAAACCAAGTGAGTGATATCAGGCTCACCTGGGTCTCTCATTTGTACAGGGAACTTTATTCTTTATTAAAAGTTTGTAAATTTCTGGTACTAAGAAACCTATAACCATAGCTGTTAGTAATGGGTAATGAGGACATGGAATGCTGTTAGTAACGGGTAATGAGGACATGGAATGCTGTTAGTAATGGGTAATGAGGACATGGAATGCCGTCAGTAACGGGTAATGAGGACATGGAATGCTGTTAGTAACGGGTAATGAGGACATGGAATGCTGTTAGTAACGGGTAATGAGGACATGGAATGCTGTTAGTAATGGGTAATAAGGACATGGAATGCTGTTATTAATGGGTAATGAGGACATGGAATGGTGTTAATAATGGGTAATGAGGACATGGAATGCTGTTAATAATGGGTAATGAGGACATGGAATGCTGTTAATAATGGGTAATGAGGACACTGTATGCTGTTAATAATGGGTAATGAGGACATGGAATGCTGTTAGTAATGGGTAATAAGGACATGGAATGCTGTTAATAATGGGTAATGAGGACATGGAATGCTGTTAGTAACAGGTAACGAGGACATGGTATGCTGTTAGTAACGAGTAATAAGGACATGGAATGCTGTTAGTAATGGGTAATAAGGATATGGAATGCTGTTAGTAATGGGTAATGAGGACATGGAATGCTGTTAGTAACGAGTAATAAGGACATGGAATGCTGTTAGTAACGAATAATAAGGACATGGAATGCTGTTAGTAACAGACAATGAGGACATGGAATGCTGTTAGTAATGGGTGATGAGGACATGGAATGCTGTTAGTAACGAGTAATAAGGACATGGAATGCTGTTAGTTATGAGTAATAAGGACATGGAATGCTGTTAGTAATGAGTAATAAGGACATGGAATGCTGTTAGTAATGAGTAATAAGGACATGGAATGCTGTTAGTAACAGGTAATGAGAATATGGGTAATGAGGACATGGAATGCTGGATCTGTAATTTAATCTAGGGCTCATCTATCTAACGGTGTTTGATTAATTTGCTTGAAATCTAGCGTTCCTGTGTATAGTTATGTGGCATAAACCCAAGTCAGAAGGATGGGAAATCATGGGGGATAACCCCTTGAAAGATGTTTTCGAAGACTGGCAATCAAATTCTTTCAAGGATATATCTGTATAAAGCTGCATGTCAATTTGATAGAAATCCAACAAACCTTGGTAAATTTATATTGCAGATAGCAAAGTCAGAAGGCTGATCGATCAGGGGGAATAACTCTTGTAAATAATTGCATGGAATACTGGAATTCAAATTCATACAAGTTCTCATCAATAGGAAGCTGCTTGTGAAATTTGAGTGAAATCCAACTAACCTTGGTAAAGTTATGCCTCAGGAACCAAAATCAGAATCAGGGGCAATCAGGGGACATAATTAAATGGCACATCTAGGTCTATGACTCTGTGAATACACCAAATTGCATCAGAATATGCTGAATGGCTCCTCAACTATGTTTGTTACAAGGGTCTGCTGTAGCGGAGATTTAAAATTGAAAAAGGGCAATAACTCTGTCAAATTTGAACCTGAGAAGATGAAACCTTTAAAAGGCACGTCTATATGTAATAGGCAATTCATCTACCAAATGGCATGCAATTACAGGGAATAGGCAATTCATCTACCAAATAGCATGCAATTACATATAATAGGCAATTCATCTACCAAATGGCATGCAAATTACATGGAAGGGTTGTAGAGCCATGGTGGTTACAAGAAGTGTGAATGGATGGACAGATTGGAAAGGTGATTACATTATGATGTGCGGGCCCTACTAAACACATTTTCTCTATAATTATTCATTCATCAAAATACAGAGAAAAAAAAACATATGAAAAATTAAGAGAATACAATAAGTAGAGTGACCAACTTACACCCAGATCTGCCAGTGCATTATAACTACAGCAGGTCTAGGTCTATGTGTACAATGATTACAATTAGACACATGCTGCTCATGAGCAAACACAGTAATGGAAATGAACAATGTGCTTACATTGGGAGTGATAGCACCAACAACATAAGGAGCAAGGATGCCTGGGAAACTGGCCCCCATGTTTGTGAAGCCAAACACTGTGCCAGCATACTTTGGAGCAATATCACCATGATTGACGAAAAATGAGGCAAACTGGAAACCACAGAATCCCATAGACAGTGTTAGAAGTACTATTGCCTCCATCTGCTGAGTACAGTCCATGTACCCTGTGATGATCAGGAATACTGCTGGAATAATGGTGCCTGAAGAAAAAAGAAATATACTGCATGAGTGTATTATACAGTAAAACCTGCTTATAAAGGACACCTAAGGGACTAACAAAATTGTGTCCTTTGTGGACGATTTCCTGTATCTAGAGGTTAAACATGTAACTGAAATTAAAAATGGGGTTCAAAAATATTTTGCTAAAATAAATTAACGTTGTCCTTTACATGGAAGTGTCTGCTAAGACAAGTTTCCTTATACCATGCATACCTCCTGAAGGGTGAACCTTAACCAGAATGCATACCTCCTAAAGGGTGAACTTTCACCACACTGCATACCTACTGATGGGTGAACCTCGACCAGACTGTATATCTTGTCAGTGTCCACTGAATATTCTTGCTGAGTGTACCATGAAACCCGATTTAAGTGATTTTTGCTATTATAAAAATGCACGGTCATGAGAGACCACCTATTGAAGGCGAGCAGTGGCCATGATTCTTAGGCAATATATGTGTTTCAACACTGCTGAGAATGAATGCATCACAAAACCAGATATAAATACACGTGACCTTTATTTAATCCTTTTTAACTGTGATCGTGATCGCTGACGAAAGTTTACAGGTCGAGTGCAGATTGTACTGAACCCAGATAGAATAATAAAGGAGTCTAAATATTGGGGCTGCTAGTTTCCTTTTACCTACAGGTGGCATGGTATGCTACTGAGTGTAAACCAGATCAAAGTACATGTTACTGAGATTGTAGTGCCGATGTCATGTCAATCTCGTTTATAAATAACCATTCCGTCTTTCCAGGACATGGTCATGAGCATACACAGTTTAGAGGTTCATATTGTTTCTTCAACTGTTGTGAAAACCCAGCACAAAGTTTATGTCATAATCAGAGAATGAGAGATCTTCTCACCTGGCTTTCACTGCTGCATGCCGAGTACATTGTTCATTTATGGAATACATAATACCTGGGGTGAATGAAGTCTTTGTCTCTTGATACTATAAATTACAAACATTTACCTGATGAGTTCATTCTATACTCATTATAAAGGTTCCTGTTGTTTGTTGTTTTCATAACTGACAGAACACAATGCGTCACATGAAAAACACAATTTTTACCCCCCCATTCAAGGTCATGTTTACAAAAACATGATTTCTAGTAAATCTTATTAAAAAAAAAAGACAAGAAAGAAACCTTTGTTGACACCACGATAAACATCTGTAACATGTAACCTGTATAAACAGTAAACAGTCATGCTTAATGTTCATGGAAAACATTCGCCTCAGGGCAGTTTATACAGCTGATTGTCACAGAAGCGATTAAAAGGTAAAGAGATAAACAACCACCACTCCACACATTACTTTACTGATGTACAACAGCTAGAGTGGTTTTGTGTTGCAAGTCCTTTCAGTACTGCTGTCGGAGAGTCCATAAGGCTAATTTGCATAGGTAAAGTACATGAAGTGGAACAACCCAAATGGTTTGAAGTTAGGCAAATCAAAGAGATGCATATCAAAGAAACAAAAGTTATTACATTTCACTGCTTTGAATGAGAATGTTAAAGCCATCTTTATTAATGACTATTTGCAAGTTCATGATCAGTGGCTACGTTTCTTTGAAGTCTGATTTTACTCCATATATAAAATGCAAAACATGATAATTTTGGTTGTTGGAATAGTGGGTAAGAATGATTACATTTTGAAGGCAAAATGTCAGAATGCAGCTATGAATAAGGAGGGACAAGCATAGACCAGCAAAACTTACATTCAGAACTCCTGGTTGTCAGAGTTTTACTTTGTGAAGTGCAGTAGCAATGGGGAACATTTGATTCTTTGCACATACTGCAAACACCAGATCAGCATGGGCAATGTCATCTACCTTCAGGAAAACCAAGATCTGACATTCTAACTAGTGTGGGCATTGCATGTTTAACACTCCCTCACAGCAACACAGATGCAGAATGATGATTTTCAATGCTGACAAAAATTCAACAATATATTCAGGTAAGTATGAACAACAGTACTATCCAGTCGGTAAGGGACTGACCATTTTTATTTTCTGGGTGGGGTGGGAGAGGGGGCCTTGGATTTTTTTGTTTAAATTTTTGACCCCCAAAAAGATTGAAAAAAATACTTTCACTCAGATTTGTATTAAAAAAACAACAACTTACTTTATCCATCATTTAAGCTGAAAAATCTCAGATAAATGAAACAAATTTATCCTGGTTGGAAAGAAAATCCCAGGACCCACCCAAAAATTAAATAGTCAGACCCTAATGAGTGCCAAGACGAACACTAATGACACTTGAATCACCTTCAAACCTTCCACTGAACTCTTGAGAGCAGCAATGTCTGCATCAAGTTAAGACCATATTCCACTGTCCAATGGATTTCAACGACAGAAACTTGGTGTACTGGTATTTTTTATTTAATGCCTGTGTGATTGTTATGTGTGTGCGCATATGTGTTTGTGTGGTGATGATATATGACTATGCTAAGTCTACCAACTATTTTTGGTTGAAAGTGTATTAAATGCTTCCAAGAAAACAGATATTTTGTTTTCTTTTATTCAAATTTTAATTTCCAGTCATCTTCTCTAGGCTTATATGATGAGATAACTTATTCTCAATTGTACGTCTCTTTTTGGGATCATGCACACTGACTCGCCCTTGGGAACACAAAACACACTTTTGAGTCTCAAAAACTCCTCAACACTGTAAGGTTGGCCAGTATCTACTCTACTGGTATTACAGTTAATAAAAGTTAAACAAGAGACAGAATGTGCCACGATCCAAGATCTCATTATCTATTATAATCATGGCGTGTTGATTACATCCTTTGTTTATCAAGTTAAAGCATTTATGTCACGAATGAACTAAGCATTTGGCATTTGTCTCTGAATAAATGTATTCTGTTCCTGGATGAGTTAATTCTGTCATTTGATTGATTTGATACATATATATTCCATATTTACCCAAAGCCTGATAAGAACCACTACAGTCATATTTACAACTAGTGTTGAACCTTAAGCAAAGGCTAATTTTTGTCCTATCTTTCCCAAATTCCCCCCAATCTTGATCCCAGTGTGGAACCTGGGTACGCTTTTTTGTCTGGAAAAAATAGAAATATACGCCTACAACTTTTCAGTGAATGTCCATCCACGTCTATGTTGACGCTAGCAATGACCAGAAAAACTAAAGGTGATAAAAACTGTAAGATGGCAATCAACAGCCATTTGAAAACAATATATTTGGCAATGAAAACATTCAAGGCTTGTGGTAATCAGCTGAGTTGCAATGTAAAGTCTTTGATGGCTGCTAGTGTAATGTATTTTTGAGGTTAAAGTCGCACCTATAGCAACGAAGATTTAATTTATTTGAGGTTGAATTAATAACAAAAGGGACCACATTTATCCAAATACACAATTTATTCAATGATCTCTTAACTCGAAAAGAAAAGTAATTCAGAAAAAATGGGTATTTATTATAATAAATGCTGGTAGATAATGAGTGAACATTAAAGTTAAATGACTGCAAGATCCAGAATGGAAAATTCCATGGTGCAGCTCATTTGATATTCAAACATGTTAATGTTTTCATGAGTTACTTGTGCACACGATAAAATGTTTATTACAATAATGTAAGTGTCCATGGAAAAAATGACAGTACAGTGCAGATGACAAAGTTATGGTGGCAAAACTGTCAAAGCAAATAAGATTATCCCATTTTTTTTGCACTGCTTAGTACATTATATATATATATATATATACTATTTTCCTTTGTCCCTTTAAAATGTTATGTGTCCCCCAAATTTACTCACCTAGGGCACTTTTATTATAAAAGAGGAATAACTTTCTTATTTAAAAACAGGCTGATGTCAAAATTTCTGTTGTATTGCTGTGGAAGGATTTTTTTAGCTCTGCTGGTTAAAGACAAGAAGAACTTATGTGATGGCCTCTGGGGCATAGCAAGAAATTCTGGGTCACCCCCACAAAACTTAGTTCTGGGGCCCCCTCTCAATAAAAAAAAAAGTTGTTTGATGGGGATTTTGGGCCCTCACTGGACCTGCAGTTGTGGGTGTTGCTTGGGTGGTTGCTATGCCTGTTGTCCGTCCATCAGTTTTTTTAATCACTACTCCTCCTGAACTACTTGGAGGATGGAATATTATACACACATTCATCCCAAGGTCTAGTTGGTCATAAATGAAAATGTTCCACTCAGACATCCAATATGGCCACAGCAGCCATCTTGTAAATCTTTTTATTGCTACTCCTCCTGAATGGATGGTCAGATCAGCATGGGGTTTTCAATAATGGACTTCTTATGGTGTTTAGTTGGTCCTAAATGGTGCTGATCTGACATCTAATATGGACACCTGGCAGCCATCTTGAAAAGCTTGTTATTGCAACGTCTTCTAAATGGAAAGTCGTATAAACATGTGGTTTTCACCGAAAGATTTCTTATGGTGCCTACTTGGTCCATAAATTATGCCAATCTGACAACCAATATGACCACCATGGCATCCATCTTGAAAATCTTGTTATCACTACTCTTCCTGAACAGAAGGTCATATCACCAAAAGATTTCTTATGATGTCTAGATGGTCCTAAATAAAAATGGTGCCAATCATGCATCCAAAATGGCCACCATGGTGACCATCTTGAAAAGCTTATTATCACTCAAGAATAACAGGCATGGTTTCAACACTCAGCAATTAAAAAGAAGAAATGTCTTATTCTGAATTCCTCGAAATTCTTTTTGGCCAGTAGAGTGTCAGTCCCTATGAATGACTCTTGTTCTCATTTTATTGAACTTTGAAAATATTGATTTATTTGCTTTGAAATTAAATTTAAAGTCGACCACTGATGCTATGCTGCTGTCTGTTGCGAGGCTTTTCCATATTTATATAAAGCCCAGTTTATGATGTGCAGGTAAACATTACAATGTCACAAATGAAAATCTTTTTGCATGCATCCATTCAGAGTAATGGTTATGGAGATAAATCATGGATGTACAGGGTTTACCCAATTGTCTGGTACAGACTACGGAGATTGAGTTTCCACTATTAGCAAATAATCAACATGAGTCCCTCAAAGGGACTGATGCTCTACTGGGCAAAAAGAATTTCCAGAAATTCAAGATAAGACTATTTCTTCTTTATAACTGTCAAGTGTTGAAACCATCTCTGATATTCTTCAGCAATAACAATTTCAAATTAGCTGCTGTGGTACACATATTGGATGTCAGCTTGGCACCATTTTCATTTAGCACAAAGTGGATATCATTACAAGTCTTTCAGTGAAAACCCTATGTCATAATGATCATCCATTCACTGGGAGTAGTGACATCAAGATTTTTAATACAGTTGTCATGGCAGCCATATCATAAGAAGTCTTTTAGTGAAAACCCCATGCTGATACGACCATCCATTCAGGAGAAGTAGCAATAACAACATTTTCAAGATGGCCAATGTGGCAGCCATACTGGATGTCCAAGCAGCACCATTTTCATATAGGACCAACTAGACCATGGGATGAATGTGTGTGTCAAGTTTCAAGGCAATCCTCCAAGTAGCATAGGAGGAGTAGCAATAACAAACTTGTGCTAACAGACGGACGGATGGACGTTGGTTATATGACGGGCAACAGATCATCCCATAAGCTCTTCTGGTCTATGACCAGTACAGCTAAAAACAAGCTTTCAAAAGTAATGTCATTTGTGACTGGTTGAAACAAAGTAATGTCATTTGTGATTGGTCGAAAAAAAGTAACATCATTTTTGTTATTGGTCAAAAACAAATGTCATTTGTGATTGGTCAAAACAAAATCTCAAGCTCAGACTCCGACTCAAGCAAAAGAGTTTTATTGATTTCCAGGCCTGTTCCCAAAGGACAAAATTTAAGAATCTCTTTTTAAAATTTCCTTTGCTTATCTAAACTGACAACAAGGAAATAAAACAGGACAAAAGTATGTGCTACCTTGAGTGTCCTTTGTAGACAGTTTTCACTGTTCATCATTGGAAGTCTACTTGCATTTTGGCAACAAATACAAAGGAACTACACTAAGAAAAGCTTTTATTTAGAAAGCTCACACATATCAATTACTTATAGACACATATTCTTAGATGCAATAAACATTGCTGATTGGGGCAAAAATCCCTGCCAATTATATATGTCTACTATAAATACTAGTAGGAGTAATTGTAACTGCAATCCAATTTTCAAAAGTAATTGAAATTTCATTAATTACATTTGAAAGTAATTGACCTGATGTCTGGTGTCAACATACTTCAAGTATATTTTCTAGTTTGGGTTCTGGAGTCAGAGTTTAACTCTCTGCTAAACAGACCTTGGGTTAATTACTTTCAAATGCAATCAATTAAATTACAATTACTTCTGAAAATTTGGATTACAAATCCAATTACATTTTCTCACATTTAGGCAGAGCAACTGATTAAATTATATTAACTTTACAATGTAATAAATTACTTTTTGATTACTTTAGATCACATATCGCTTTTAATTGCAAACATATTTCTTTGTATCACACACATTATAGGTATGTATGGATAGGGTTTAATGGTACATCAGCACAATATTGGCTATATGATGCCAAATTAAAAGTTGAGTTCTAAATATAAATGGAAAGATAAAGAACTGTAGAAACACTTTAGGAAGATGAAGCTTTCCCAAAAAAACATTCAAATGTAGTAAGACAAGACAATATATTAAAATTTTGTGTAATGCGACAGGTCTATGTTGTTTGTTCTACTGATTACTCCTACAAACTGTATAGAAACAGATGTCAGCACATTATGCGACAGCAGATCTGAGTCTGTGCAGTTTGCAGATGGACTTGACTTATAAGTATAAGGTATGTCAAAAAGGGACATGTCCATAAAGGGCCACTGTTCCACGCCTAATGCACATCCTTATATGACGTGGGTAAAAACGGTGGTGAATAAAAAACAGAAACCTGTCTTAGTGGACACCTCCAAACATTGAATACCTGCTTATCAAGGACAACATTCATGAACCCCTATCTTAGGCTCTCTGACAGATCTAACATCCACTGGACACCTGTCCACAAAGGACACAATGAGTACAGTGAACAATCTAACATCTACTGGACACCTGTCCACAAAGGACACAATGAGTACAGTGAACAATCTAACATCTACTGGACAACTGTCCACAAAGGACACAATGAGTACAGTGAACAATCTAACATCTACTGGACACCTGTCCACAAAGGACACAATGAGTACAGTGAACAATCTAACATCTACTGGACACCTGTCCACAAAGGACACAATGAGTACAGTGAACAATCTAACATCTACTGGACACCTGTCCACAAAGGACACAATGAGTACAGTGAACAATCTAACATCTACTGGACACCTGTCCACAAAGGACACAATGAGTACAGTGAACAATCAAACATCTATTGGACACCTGTCCACAAAGGACAAAATGAGTACAATGAACAATCTAACATCAACTGGACACCTGTCCACAAAGGACACAATGAGTACAATGAACAGCACATTATGAGCTCAACGATGTTTAATAATCTTCTATTCAGGCACTAGTAGGGTATGGTTGACTGGGGATTATTGACCAATGGGTCTCAGTGATCTAGTAGGGTATGGTTGACTTGGGATTATTGACCAATGGGTCTCAGTGATCTAGTAGGGTATGGTTGACTGGGGATTATTGACCAATGGGTCTCAGTGATCTAGTAGGGTATGGTTGACTGGGGATTATTGACCAATGGGTCTCAGTGATCTAGTAGGGTATGGTTGACTGGGGATTATTGACCAATGGGTCTTAGTGACCTCTACCTTTGGTCTTGAACTAAACCTAATGTGCAGATACCACTTTTTTTATCAGACCTTTACCATGACCTCTGATCTTTAAGTCCCAGAATCTATCGGTTTCTTTATTATCCCAATTTTTCTCTGTGCCACAATGACCCTGACCTCTGAGCACAAAATTATTAGGCTTCATCCATAACTTAAGAGCAAACAAGCCTTGCAAACAAGTTTCATAAATTTAATATTAAATCATTAGCCATTTGAGATTCTGTTTATCACATAGTTTTTATTTTAGTAGAAAGAGTTTGGATAGAAAGAAGATCAGACGAATTTTGTCATTCATTAAATTCTGGCTCAGACCCTGCACCTTTCAATTCTTGCATGTAAAAAATAGTCCCAGACATGAGTTGAATCAATAATGCATAATTCAATAACCAGTAACATTTAGAAGTATATTTTTTTACAAATTATAACTCAAAGAGAAACTGTCCTTCCAAATCAATAGAACATTTTACATGGACAACATCATTTTTCAACACTGGACCTCCAATGGAAATTCCTGTGTAGGTCACACAGTTTGCTTTCTCTGAGTATTTGGCATGCCATATACATGGATTTTGATGACACTGTTTACAATGTTTGGACCTAAAGTGTGTCAATTCCACTAAAGTTGTATTCGAGTTGTTGGATATTCATTGAAGGGATAATAGCTGGATGCAGAAATTTTATTAAATCTAGACTCTACAGGTGTTACTGTGTATAATAGTGATTCAAGATTCAATGTTTTTTTGTGACCAGATATTTGCATTATTTGATTTAAAACAATGTTGTGGTTGGATAACTTTCTGTCAGTTGGGAGAGCTTATTTACTCCTACAAGTTAACATTTAAACCACGCTTGTCCTGGGAACAGGTAGCTACAATGTCATAGCCTCAACATTGTCCACGAAGTAGGGGTACTAATATTAGTACTAGGGGGTCGGTAAAATGTACCAATGTTCTAACTTTACATTTGAACCCTCCAGTCCTCTATCCACTGACATATACTATTAATTTTATTTGTAATGAGCCCCTGTGGGGTAAATTGACCATATTCTGACAGACGTAACCTTTCGTCTCAATGCCCCTCGTGGAATCGATTCGAAAAATGGCCACTAAAATGTTGATAGTAATAGTAAAAAAAAAGGTTCCAGAAGGCGGGGTAAGGAAAATTTACACAGTCACAGCCAATCAGTAAAGAGAATACTGTGCAAGAATTTCATGGGTTTATTTGGACCAATCAGATCCACATAAAGTGATATGTTAACATATCAAAAAAATTAAACTGCACACACCATATGTAAAGTGTACCAACTATGTGATAGACAAAGGGAAGCAACTCAGAGATTAGTTCCCCATATTCCACTAGGTGGCAACCCAGAACCCGGATGTCGTCAGTTATTAACTTAAGCAATCCATGAAAAAGGATGCTCGCATTTGCAGGGATGTGTGGGAGGGCTTACTAGTAATGTGATCAAGTAAGTATTTTCGGAGAAGCATAATTTATTACAAAATTTCCTTTCTCCATCAATTACATCACCCGATCACATTAACTTTACAAGAATAGGTAAGAGGAGAAGGAAATGCTGAGCATCTGTCCTTGACCTGAGTCACCCTGTAGGAGTGTAATAAATGCTCTACTAAAAGGATGAAATTCTCCCAATGTTAATTAGTACAAACGAATGACCGAGGTCGTGTGTGTGCAAGGAAGGACCCTGTGGGTTCCTGCAAGTAGCAATTATTTATGAATAGAAAAGAATTTCTCTGGCAAATCCAGTGAAAGTTGACTGGTCATACCTGAGGAGGCGGTTGTGATATTGTTTGCAGGGTATGGTGACTGTTTGGGCAGGAACCAGATTCCCGACCAGATTTAGCTCAGTTTGTTGCGAGGACACGTCACGCAAGTAGAAACTGGAGAAAGTAGACTGGGCATGCCAGCCCACTGACTTCACAATATCTCGAATTGAGACATTGCCTTCAAATGCCAATCTCATAGAAATCAATATAATTTCATGAACTGAAATCTTCAGAAATTGTACCTGGTCCTATGGGAGGTCAGAGTACGCAGATTTAATTAATATTAACCCAACTGCAAAAGCTTGTGGGGTTATATCTTGCTTTCCTGACTTGAGTGGTAAGAAAAGTCTCTTGCTTCCAGTCTGAATATTCTCTGTGCATTTCAGGTAGATTCCGAGAGCATGGACCGAGTCCTGTAACTTTGCTTCTCGCAAGGGATCAATCAAAGAGAGTGGTTGTAATGTGAGGTGGTAGGCAAGGGCTCCAACTTAGTTGAGTTGAGCCATGTAAAAACCCATGAGAGGTTCCATTTTGGGAAACAGATATCTCTTAATTGTTATAGGAGCCATCTGCAGGGGGCGCATGTATAGGCAGCCTAAGGATACAAGATCTGCTGCCACATTGAAAAGGCCGAGGAGTTGAAGAAACTCTCTCGCTGTAATGAGGTCTGCTGAGATGTTAGAACAATCCAGTCTATGCATATGGAAGGGAGATGAACGATATTGATATGGGTTAGAAACTCCATACCTAAATGAATGAAATGTTGGGAAGGAACAAGGTCGGACTTCTCCTGATTTACTATCCACCCTAGGCTGCCAAGAAGGCAGAGGAGGTTGTTCATGTCTTGAACCAAAACCGTACTTACCAAATGTTTCTGTAGAATATCGTCCAGGTACGCTGACGTTGTGGATGATGAGGTTGGTTTGAAGTGGTTTATGATGCAGTCCATTGTCCTTATGAAAGCCCAAGGGCTGATGTTGAGGCCAAACTGGAGTGCTTGGAACAGATACGCTACTCCATGGTAACCAAAACGAAGGTACATGTATTTGTAGGATTTGGTGTGAATGAGGAGATGAAAGTAAAAGCTCGACAGATCTATGGCATACTTTGTCATGGTGGATGGACAAATGGAGAGATCTTGCCATTTCCATTCTGAATTGGGGTCCTTTAACATACATGTGATTCTACCTGCAGTAGGCCAAAAATACCGTTTTAAAAGCCGTCTACCGCACATACCGTTTAGTAGTTAAAATCTACTGCTTTTGGCAATTAAAAGGATTTTAATTTTTTTTGTAATAAAAATACCCAAACACGGCATTTTCACATGTTCTGTCAACACATTAGAGAAACCAGCCAGAACTAGTCTAATGGGGACCGGAAATGTTCCACTAGTACAACGACTGGAGCGATGATGCGCTGCAGAGTAATAGGATTAGAATCGTTAAAGAACAGCTGACATGTGTACACAGCAAGCTGCTAATTGATTACCTTATTGTTGGAATTTGAGGAGTTTAGGCCAAATGCGGAATGTTTTTTGAGGTGTTATAAGTAATAAAGGGATCAAAGGTCATCCATGACATCTTCCGAGTCTTTGATAAAATCGGCTAACCCTTGGTAGGGGGAGAGATAAAATGGAGAGACCGACCATAAAAAATTATTTTGGCAGACACACTAGAGTAAGTATTCTGATTTTTGTTCTGTTTAATTGGTATTGTATTGTTCCAGATGTTTTAAGAGGACAGCTCTTACATTTTTCGTTCAATTCTAAACATGTCCTTTCTCCCAATGCTAAGAAACACCGGCTAAGAAATATTTTCAAGTTCAACAGTGCTTGGATATCAGAGTTTAAGTGTGTGCAGGTGAGCAGCAAAGGTTCAGAGCTTGCATGTGTTTCAAATGTATGCATCTTTTGTATTTCATAAACTATTTGAAGTTTTCATGCACATAAATTTAGTTCAAGCCCTAGATAAAATATATTACAAGATAATTAATTTTAAAATTTGGATAAATTATTCATAAAAGCATACTGTAAATACATCATATATTTTTTCATTTTTATTTCAAGTCTAAATCAATCTTTATTTTTTTATTTACAGTGGTAAAACGTGCCAACAGATTTTTGGATCTGAGCCATGAGGAGAAAGAAGCCCTTGAGGATGAGGCTCAGGAATACATCTGAAGTCCAAGTTAGGAACTTCCTCCTCGGAGGGAACATAGCTTGGATGAGTTTTGGAGAGTAGTCAGCAACCTTACAAACCCAGCAACAGGAAAACTGAAGTTAGAACTTCTTTACAGGCTGAGCATGGTTGTCCTGTCATTACAACATTCTAATGCTAATAATGAGAGGACATTCTCCCTTTTTCGCAAAATACAATGAGATTCAAGGGGAAATCTGGACCAGAGAACTATTGAAAGCCTATTTGTGTGAAGCTTAATAATCACAATGAGTGTCATCAGTGGTCACTAGACAGTGACCTTGTGAAGGAAACTAAAAATGCTATTGGATTTTATAAAATAAAAATCTTTGCACTGAACTATCAGATAAACAACTGTTCCTTTTTCATTATTTGACTGTATATTGACTCATAATAAGTAATTATTATTGTAACATTTTCCATCAGAATCTGAATCTGATTCATGTTCAAACTTGCTGTTTTTTTATAGTATGAAGAGAATACATATTATGGCACAAGATAGCACTTGTTTTGTTTTCCATCCCCTTGAAACGTAACACATATGCCGATAAAAAATCTACTGGTTTAGAGGCCAATCTACTGATCAAAATTTGCAAATCTACTGGTTTTGAAATCCTAGTTCTGTCACATGTATGTTTAATTAAATGATTTAGGTTGCTCAGTCTATTACTGGTCATAACTTCCCACTAGGTTTTGCAACCAGGAAATAAAAACCCTGGGATGCCAGGTTTTGAACTACCGCTACCGCCCATTTCTCTAATAAAGTGTTGATCTCCTTTTGTAGTCTTTCTGCCTTCATAGGATCTCTAGGAGTGTCCATCATGAAGGGGAAGGACAAAAGGGGAGGGGGTTGAACAAATGAAATCTGAAGCAACTCCGAAACTAACTGGAGCAAGAAGGCATTGTCTCGGAACAAGTTGCTCCACGCATCTCGAAACAGAAGGAGTCTGGCTCCCACCAGCTGGGTGTCTGCGGGCAGTAGTGAAGGCAAGTAATTGCTTATTGTTGCGAGGCTTAGGGAAGAAGAAAACTTGTTTTCTTTCCCCTCTCCCAGTTTGTCTGCGAGAAGTAGGTGGTAATAAATGCCTATTACTTGTTTGGCTTCTATTAGGTTGTCTTGCCTAAGAATAGCCTCTATAATTCCTCTGGTGTTAATTGTCATTTCTCCAAGACAGCTCTTGGCAAGGACACATAGAGAAAGGAGCCTGTTTTCTAACTTTCTCAATTCTGACCCCAAACATGAAGGGGGAACCGAAAGGGAACGAGTGCAGGGCTGTGGCATGGTGTTGTTTGAGCAACAACAACCGCAACAGAGTGTCCCGTCTAACCAGATCCAAATTGCAGGTAGCGGTTAAAGCATTCGCCATTATTTGGTGTGCTGCCCTATTTATCACCTTGGAGATACAACTAACGGCATCCAAAGAGTGGTTATTTGCTGCTTTTTCCACCAAGTAATGAATAGCCAGAGATGCCAGATCAAGAAGGGATGAAATCAAAATGACATTCCCAATCAATTTTGAAATGGCATTAAATACTTGCTTGTCCAATTTATGAAAGAGAGGGGCAGACATGTTAATGACCATAAGATCCTTGTCCAATGTGGGAGCTTCCATGTGGTAAATATTGGTATGCGTCCTATTCCAATTTGGTGAAAAAGCAACTGTTAGCTGACTGGCCAAGAAAAAAGCTTTGCTATTGCCTGAAAAGCATGTCTTTTCAGAAAGGCATCCAGAAATTTCCACAATCTTGGGAGATTATGGGAGAAATCCAAATGACGGATGTTCGTCTGCATCATCAGCATCCACAGAAGCTCTAACTTTGTAGCCTTTATTCGCTCCTATAGGTGGAGGACATTTGGTAGGAGATAGTATTCTACAGATCTCCTCGATAGCAGCTTGGAAACTAAATTCTGTACGCTCCATTGTGGGGTTCGAATTCTCAGGTAGGTCCCAGTCCGAAGAATCATCAACTTGGGGAGCATCCTCCTCCTGTGCAGAAGTCCAGGGGCAGTACATACCACATGATACCAATGATGCTGTATACTCAGCTCATGTTATAAATGACCTGCGGGAATGGCCAACAGAGGCAGTCTAGAAAAGTTCTGAACTGGACTTGCAGTTAATAGGTGTTGCAAGTATGGAACTGATGGCTGGTCTGGTTTGGATGGCTGGCTCGGTATGGCCAGAGAAGTCAGCTGAATCGGAGTGGCCGGCTGGGTCAGTTGGATTGCCGGGTCGCCGTGCATAGATGGCATCGATAAAGCTGGTTCAGCTGGCTGGCCAGATGGCTGGTTGGCGTGACCAGGAAATTCATTATAGGACATCTTTGCCAACGGTATCTACTGGTGATGGGTCATTTCCTTGTATCTGGATGGCTGGACAGTACAGTCGGCAGCTGAGACATTACATATTGCAATAGGAAAAGTTGGCAGCCTGGGTTGGTCGGCAAAGTCAGAAAACACCCCCAAACGTACATTGCTTCATCAAATTCATAAAGAAGACAAAGTGCAACGATAAATGTTATGTATTTGTAGGCGTAGTTATGAGACTACAGAAAAGGAAGAATACCAACAAAACCTGTTAAGTAAAATTTAATGAATTGAGTTATCGATTGAATCACAAATGACAAAAACGAAGATGCAAACTAATCATGCATAATGATATAACTAGTAAGATAAATAATGTTCAGATAGGCAAACTCATATTTCCAAGACGTCCTATGAACTGTCAATATATGACACCATGCGGTTACCATTTTATCATATACAAAGTGATAACAAATAGTGAAATATCATTAAATGTACTATGAAATGCAAAAATGTAGTATATTCTACATTTAACAATGTTGAGACTTACTGTACCACCAACAATAATAGGTGGATGGGTAAAAACAGATTAAAATACAATGGATTCTTTGGATGTCTGTTGATAGTGCAAGTAAAAGTTAAAAAACTGACGACATCTGGGGTCCAGGTCACCACCCTAGTGGGATAAGGGGAGCTAATCTATTACAGTTGCTTCCCTTTGTCTATCTTATATATATATATATATATATATATATATATATATATATATATATATATAGACAAAAAGATGTTTTTACGTCTATAGGAGGGCTGGAATCCAGAGGTAGCAGAAAGTAATTCCTAACATTAATGTGGTCAGGTAACATCTTTGACGGAGAAATTCCAATGTAGTTAAAAGATCTGATTATGGCTGAAATTTCTGCTGTAAAGATGGAGGCTTTCTGCAGTAACAAGCTCAAGCTGTACTAAGGTTCTTTATAGTGGGGGCCCCCGTGTGTATGGTCTTGGGTTGGATCCCAGTGTTGTAATGTGTAAGAATAAGTGATTTTCTCTGGTTTCTTGTCCACCTCAAAGAATACTGTACACCAGATCTTGAGCCACTGATATGAAGTTATCAGAACTTGTCTTACTATCAATGTACACATGTACTAAAATAGATACACTTTCTAAATATGAAATTTATGTGTTTATTACCAATGCAGCAGCAGAGTTTTCGTGTCCAGACAATGGAAAGAATTTCACGTGAGATGAGAAGATCAGCAAACGAACCTGCGATGATGACCATCACCCAGAATACCAGATATGGAATCATTGAAAACACACCATTCTGGAAAGAGAGAGAAAGAAAAAGAACAATAAAACATTACATTTCTTGTTTCTTTTCATGGTTGATATGTTTCATTGTATATTAATGTTTACATAATCATTCATGTTTTTTCTCTTAACATTTTTTAAAGCTATTTTTGTAGTTCAAGATCGACAATAATGCAATTATTACAACACAAGACCCTTCAGTGGCTATTGTATTCTTTTTCGAATACTTTGAGGCCACTGTAGAGGTATAACCAGGTTGGAAGTCACTTGTAATTTCTGGAAGTAAAGTTCCAGATTCTTCAGATCTCTTGGTGACTTCTGGCTGGTCTTATTGAACCAAGGATGCAATCATATCGGTGTATTTAGCCTGGATCTCAAAGCAGTAGTTACACACTTGCTATGTACCTCTGCAATTCCAGTTAAGATCCTGGAGATGGCATATGCAAGAGACAAGTATTTTCACAGCAAAGATCATGGTTTCCTGTGTGTATTTCAGTGTCCTTCACTTTAAAGACCTACTTAACCCCTGAAGCTACAGTGTTCCCTCACTATAACACTGTTGGGGGGTGGGGGTGTTCATAAAAGTATACTGAGCTATAAATGAGGTCACCTTAACCTGAGGCACATTAAATATAAAAACTATATTCATCCCAAAAATGGCATTTAAGCCTATATCTGTGTTACGAGGGACAATGCTTTATTTAAGTTCACTTTTTCCAATAATGTTACAACTTTTACAGTAGTGTCTCTGGTGCAGATGCTGAGGTGCTTAATAGCTACAACAACACTGCAAATCATACGGTTTGGTTCAGTTCAACATACGCACAATGGAAGTCGAATGGTTTGGTTTAGTGCTATATAGGCACCCTGGAAGTCACATGGTTTGGTACAGTCCTATATAAGCACCATGGAAGTCACATGGTTTGGTTCAGTCCTATATAAGCAAAATAGATGTCACAAGGTTTGGTTCAGTCCTATATAAGCACAATTGATGTCACATGGTTTGGTTCAGTCCTATCTAAGCACCCTGGAAGTCCCATGGTTTGGTTCAGTCCTATATAAACACAATTGATGTCACATGATTTGGTTCAGTCCTACATAAGCACAATTGATGTCACATGGTTTGGTTCAGTTCTATATAAACACACTGGAAGTCACATGGTTTGGTTCAGACCTATATAAACACACTGGAAGTCACATGGTTTGGTTCAGTCATATAAACACACTGGAAGTCACATGGTTTGGTTCAGTCTTATATAAGCACAATAGATGTCACATGGTTTGGTTCAGTCCTATACAAACACAATTGACATCATATGGTTTGGTTCAGTTCTATCTAAGCACCCTGGAAGTCACATGGTTTGGTTCAGACCTATATAAGCACAATTGATGTCACATGATTTGGTTCAGTCCTATATAAGCACCATTGATGTCACATGGTTTGGTTCAGTTCTATATAAACACACTAGAAGTCACATGGTCTGGTTCAGTCCAATATAAACACAATGGAAGTCACATGGTTTGGTTCAGTCCTATATAAACACACTGGAAGTCACATGGTTTGGTTCAGACCTATATAAACACACTGGAAGTCACATGGTATTTGGTTCAGTTCTATACAAACACACTGGAAGTCATATGGTTTGGTTCAGACCTATATAAACACTCTGGGATTCACATGGTTTGGTTGTCCCATATATCAGCACACTGCGCTGACAAATTTGATCAGTCACTGTTTGATAGCTGAAGACTAGAGATCTCTTGGGAAGCTGACTACAAAGTAACTGGTATGAGTGATTGGTAGTAGACCTGAATAAGGCTTGCTATCAAGTAATCCTCATTGGTAGAAATGAAGAGAACCTGAAAAGAATGTCTATAAATGTTAGAGATAGGGACATAGATAGGGGTTAGGTGTTGTATGTTGAGCATTGTTGGATACTTTAGTCCTTGTATATGCATTCCAGTTACTGTAAAATTTGGTGATTGGACTGTGTGACTTGGGATTTTGTGATTAAAAAGTAAAGGTTTTGTGGATTACACATATGTAAATGTATTTAGTTTTAAATTATTGTTTTATCCCAATAAACAACTAGAGTATGAACCCTTTTACATGTTACACATCGTGAGACTTAAGTACAATGAGCAAAAATAAATAAGTCTTACTGTAATTTTCCAACAACAAGCCTAACATAGATGAAAGACACCTCCCACATTTTCAAAAAATTTGGGGCATACCGATACAACTACCCAACCCACTCCCTACTTTTAAAAAGATACAAAGATAAAATAGTGTAATTCTATGCCAAAAAGACTGAAAATATGTAAAATTACCTAATGCATTAGAAATGTGAAAGAGTCTGGTAAAAAAAAAATGTGCTCACCGATTCGATGTCAAATTTCAGGACTTCCTTCATGTAGGTTGGCATCTGTGTCAGTAACATATAGGCACCATAGTTTCCACAGGCATTTGCCACAAGAATTGCCCAGACAGGCAAAGATGTGAAAATCTTCAACCAAGGTTTGGCTGCATGCTGTATATAAAGGGATGAATATATCTTGAATAATCATGTTTTGCATCAATAATATTTTAAGACACACAACTCAGCAAGTTAAATAGTGTTATAGCCCTATATGTTAATTATCAGTATCATCCTAGCAAATTCTATCTCTTATGTGCATATAATTCTAATTCTAATTTAAATTTTAATTTTCATGAATATGATGACAGTGATCGAAACTTTATTAAATTTAATAAACCCATCAGCAACACACTTCCCCCAACCCCACACAATATGGTACATGAAAGTGTTTTCTCCAGTTTTTGTTAGCACAACTTGAAGGAATTAGAGTATTAGCTAAGCAATGTGTTTTATCTTTCTAACACTCACCCGTTTTCTTGCTCTCTCCTCCTCGGTCATATCATGTGTTCCTAGACTTTGCTCAATGTACTTCTTTTCTATTGGTTTTATCCTTGGCATCTCTCCAGGGGTATTGCGGGCAAAAAACACAAATCCTATTGACCATAGGAACCCCAAACTACCTGTACCAAAAAAAATGGAAAAAGTGTAGTTTGATTGAGAAACTAGATGTAATTTGACACATAAAAAATGCAAACATTTATCGAAACACACAGATTATAAAAATGCTTCATGCCACATATACAAACAAATAAAGGCAAGATACATTTCATTATAAACATAACATTTCTTTATCATGCTGCAAAGAAGTCAAATTAGAAGATGGTCAACTGAACCAAACAAAATTGGGCAGCAGGCCAAAATTACCATAACCCTCTCTAACAAGAGTCCCTCGAAAGGACTGACACTCTACTGTCCAAAAAGAATTTCCATTAATTCAAGATAAGACCATTTCTTCTTTTTAACTGCAAAGTGTTGAAATCATATCTGATATTCTTGAGTGATACAGTGATATTCTTGAGTGATACAGTTTTCAAATTAACCACCATGGCAGCCATATTGAATGTTAAGATTGGCAATATTTTCATTTAGGACAAACTAGATACCATTAGAAGACTTTTGTTAAAAAACCCATGTCAATATGACCATCCATTCAGGAGAACTGAGAGAGAAGATTTTCAATATGTTCATTGTGGCAGCCATATCTGAGGTCAGAATCGCTATTTCCATTCACAACCAACTAGACATAACAATTAGTCTTCTGGTGAAAACCCCATGTTAATATGACTTTCCATTTAGAAGTAGCAATAACAAGATTCTTAAGATAGCTGCCATGGTGGCCACCCTAGATGTCCAATTGTCATCATTTTCATTTAGTACCAACTAGACATCATAAGAAGTCTTCTGGTGAAAAACCAATGTCGATATGACTTTCCATCTAGGAGCTGTAGCAAGAAGATTTTAAGACGGCCACTGTGGCAGCTGTAATGGATATCAGACACCATAAGAAATCTTCCGGTGAAAACCCAATGCTGACATGACTTTCTGTTCAGGAATAGCAGCAATAATAACATTTTAAACATGGCTGCTGTGGTGGCCATATTGTATGTGGGATTGGCACCATTTTCATTTAGGACCAACTAGACATCATAAGAAGTCTTTTAGTGAAAACTCCATGTTGATATGACCATCCACTCAGGTGGAGTAGCAATAACAAGATTTTCAAGATGGCCACTGTGGTGGCCATATTGGATGTCTGGGCAGCATCATTTTCATCTAAGCCCAACTAGACATCATAAGAAGTCTTCTTATGAAAACCCCATGACAATATGACTTTCTGTTTAGGAGTATCAATAGCAAGATTCTCAAAATGGCTGCTCTGGTGGCCATATTTGATGTCTGAGCCAAACCATTTTCATTTAGGACCCAAAAGACATCATAAGAAGTCTTCTGGTGAAAACCCCATTTCGTTATGACTTTCCATTCAGGAGAAGATTTTCAAGATAGCTGCCATGGTGGCTATACTGGATATCAGATCAGCACCATTTTCATTTAGGGCCAACCAGACATCATAAGTGAAAACCCCATGTTGATATGACCATCTATTCAGGAGGAGTAGTAATACTAAGATTTTCAAGATGGCTGCTGTGGTGGCTATATTGGATGTCCGAGCACCGCCATTTCCATATAGGACTAACTAATCTTGGGATAAATGTGTGTGTAAAGTTTTATGGCAATCCTCCAAGTACTTTAGGAGGAGTAGTGATAACAAACTTGTGCTAATGGATGGATGGATGTCAGACATCGGACGACAGACAACAGGCCATCCTATAAGCTCCTTTGGTCTATGACCAGTAAAACTAAAAAGAAAAAAATATAATCATTGATAATCAAAAGAATTTTAAGTAGTTTTTCACAAATATGTGACTTTTGAAGGTCACAAATTTCTTACTGTGAAATATGTTTTGAAAGACCATCCCTTCTGCCAACAAAAAGTTGTCTCTCAAGGCAGATGGTGTTTCATCTGAGATAAACACAATATAACACGGTTGATCTGAAAAATACGGTTGTTAATGACAGGTGTTCTTCCAAAAAACATTGGTCTTTCAAGTCAGGTTTTTCTTAATTTCAAATTCCACAATAATTAATAAGTTTATTTCCTGGCATTAATACTTTGTACAATGTCACAGTAATGTTAGAAGTCATTAACTACTTTGATTTACCAAATATACTAGCATACAAGCCACATCCAACTGTAAACTGTATAGACCTAAATTTGCCATCGCATAATGTGCCTGTGGATCTGGGTCTATACTATTTGTTAGGAATAATCAGTAGAATAAACAACATAGACCCTGATCTGTGAGCACGTTATGTGACAGCAGACCAGGGTCAACGTTGATTGCAGTTGGATTCAACTTGTAACTTATTTATCCCTGTATAACACACACATAATGGTGACCAGCACAGACCCAGATCCAACATCGCATAATGGGCCAGCAAACCAGGTTCTATGTGCTTGGTATCACAAGTAGAATGATCAGTATAGAGCAAGATCTACTACCACATAATGGACCAGCAGATCAGTTTTTATACTGTTTGCTTGGTATCACAAGTGAAATGAAAAGCAAGGAGCCAGATCTACCATCAAATAATGGGCCTGCAAACCAGGTTCTATGTGATTTGTATCATCAGTAGAACGAACAGCACGGACCCAGATCTACCATCACATAATGGATCTGCAAACCAGATTCTATGTGCTTGCTATCACAAGTAGAATGAACAGCTTAGACCCAGATCTACAAGTGCATTATGCAATGACAGATCTAGGTCTATGCTGTACAGTTAACAGCTTGGCATGAGTTATACATAAGTCAAAATGTCAGCACAAAATAATTTTCCTGTGATCTATGATGTCCAGCAAGGGACAACATTTTGACCAAGTGACACCAAAAGAGTGTGGTTGTCTGGGTCTACATGGTACATTTCATGGAGACAGAGTAACACGTCTCTAAAAAGCAGGAGATACCGTATATACTCGCGTATAAGCTAATAACAACTGCAAACTACATAGACCCAGATCTGCCGTAGCATAGTGCGCTGGCAGATCTGGGTCTATGAAGTTTGTAAGGACTAATCAGTAGAACAAATAACACAGACCCTGATCTGCCAGTACATTGTACAATGGCAGATCAGTGTCTATGTTATTTGCATTTGGACCAGGCTTATACGCAAGTATATACATTAAGTATGAAAGGAACTGGTTAAGGCTAATGGCTTGTATAGCTATGATTGTTGAGGATATGTCTAGAATTAGGCAGCTGTACATTCTTCTCTCCTGTCACATAGCAGAGAGACAGACAGACAGACAGGCTTACCTATGATGTAAAATACTGATGGCCATCCTCCATCAAATCCATAGGCACACAAAAATCCAGCTATAGGGAAGGTTAAGGCATTTCCTAGTTGGCAACCTACAAAATATGACAGTAAGAAAAAATGCAAGAAGGAAAAACAGTACGCCATGTTCATATACCATAATTATCTCATATAATCCTGATAATCCCATCTCGCAATTTAAAAAAAATTGGCCAAACATTTATTTAAGAAAGCTTAATCTGATAATAAGCCCCGTTTCAACTTTACCTAATATTTACAAGGTCACCGCCCACCCCCACCCCCGACTTGTCATATGAGAGAGACTGTAAGTTGATGTAAGAATTCTATCAAAAGCCCATTCTTGATGAGAGTCCCTTCCCAATTTTTACAAAATTTTGGAAACTTTTTAACTTGGTGTATATACTCACTTATAAGTCAAGTCAACTGCAAAACTCCACAGACCCAGATCTACCATCATACTAAGTGCTGGCAGATCTGGGCCAATGCAGTTTGTTAGGAGTAGTCAAAGAACATTGATCCTGATCTGCTGGTGCATTATGTGATGGCAGATCAGAGTCTATGTTGTTTTCAGTTGTACTTGACTTATAAGGGAGTAATCTTGTTAGGTAAGAGCGAAAAACCAACCAACAAAATCCATTTTTCAAAATATTCACATGGGGGCCCTAAAGGGCTTAACACAGTAGAAATTATGTAAAAGAAGGACATTTTTATAATAAGAACACAGTATGTAGAATTCTGAGTTTTTTTTCTTTACGATTCTTTTGGGTACTTTATATTTAATAATGTTAAAAATGTCAGTAATTACAAAAGTTCATTTTGAATTAGCAGTTAGTACAGTACTTATTTCATTAAAATTATTAGATGACATATATACAACATCTTCCTGAAAGCTGTTGTCTTATTAGACAGGTATTAAATAACTTATATACTCACTTAAAGAAAAGTCTAACTGTCATAATGCGCCAGCAGATCATGGTTTATGTTTTTGTTCTAAAGATTACTCCTAACAAACTGCATAAACCCAGATCTGCTCATGTATTATGCAACAGCAGCTCTGGGTCTGTGCAGTTTGCAGTTGGACTCAACTTATGAGTATATATGGTAGGTACTGAATGATGATTTTTATAAATATTTATTGCATACGCTTGCCCCTATCTCTCACTCACTCTGTGGGAGATTCTCTGGTGTATGGGGAAACAAAGAATTTATTTACATGTCAGATTATATAGCTGTAAGAGTTAAATTAGAAATTAATGCAATTATATAGCTGTAAGGGTTAAATTAGAAATTAATGCAATTATAATGAAAGCATTCAGAGTTTACAGGGGCTCCAACAGGGGAACTATATTTGATTTGGGATAAATCATCATGATCAGATTTCTGTAAGCTTACAGCATTTTTATAAAGGGCATATTACAGGCAAATTTCTTAATGTTTCCTGTTTAGCTTCTTCTTAATAGATATTTAAGCATCTACTGTTTCCACTGCAGTGCAAGTAAGCAGCCATCAATATAATGATTAGTGGTCCCTCATTATAAAGTACCTCAGTATAACACTGTCCCTGATATAACACAGGTATGGTCATGGATGCCATTATAACTGTTGAATTACATTTTTACATATAATGTACCCCAATATAGCATGACCTCATATATATCGAGGTACACTTTTACGACTACCTGAACAGTGTTATAATGAGGTATGAATGTATTACACCAGGGGTGTCAAACATACGGCCCGCGGACCAGATACGGCCTGCCAGACTCAATATTTATTATTTATTATTTATTATTATTTATATCAAATCTGGCCCACCATAGCAAATGAGTTTGACACACCTGTATAACACTATGTTTGTGTACTCGCCTGATAAATAGAATTGCATAACATTATAAGTTATCTGCACTCCAATTTTCAGAGAAGTATGCAAACATACTATTTTCTTCCACAAACTGATGTAAGAATTACAAATTTAAACACAAGATGAAAAATCTGCACAGCTGACAAGCCTATTCAAAGAAGCAATGACTATAGACCAACTTGGACTCAAAAGGGATCAGGAAATTGTACCCCCAAAGGCAAATCCGATAAGACGGGATCTCTCATGGGGTGGTGCCCACTTGGACCATAGAGTCTGGGCGCCCGAATACATCACGGCCTGTAGTACAAAGAAAATTTGGACATTAGAAGTCTGTAATTAGGACATGATTACAGTAAATATGGACTGTATTATCTGTATAAGTATGGAGAGAGCTATCTTTAGAGTAAAGTCTATGCAAAACATGTAGAGTGCTGTCCTGATATATATATATATATGTATGTATGTATGTATGTATGCATGTATGTATGTATGTATGTATGTATGTATGTATGAATGCATGTATGTATGTATGGTATGTATGTATGTATGTATGTATGTATGTATGTATGTATGTATGTATGTATGTATGTATGTATGTATGTATGCATAACAGATAAAGGTCAGTTCAACTTGACACCATGCACAAGTACCATTTTATGGTTTGCATTCTGTAAAAAAGTACAATAGTTAAGGCAGTAGAAGACCCTACTTCATTAAAAAGAAAATGTGCCTGTCTAATAGAAGTAAAAATAATATTTTAGTGTATTTTAAGTGGTTAAATATATTTCCAATTAAGTTTGATAATGTCCATCATGAGTTTCCATCTATGCCAAAAGAAAGATCACTTCAAAATCTCCACACGTGTGACTTATGTTATTATGAAATTTGTAACTAGTTTGTATTTCATCATTTGTGATGAGTATGCACAAATATGAAAAGAAATACATTGTTATTCATAAAAATATATGTGACTTTGGTCCTTATTTTAAATTACATACCAAATTTATCCTACAATAAACCCATGTTTCATGACTTTGGTCTTTATTTTAAATTACATACCAAATTTATCCTACAATAAACCCATGCTTCATGACTTTGGTCCTTATTTTAAATTACATACCAAATTTATCCTACAATAAACCCACGCTTCATGACTTTGGTCTTTATTGTAAATTACATACCAAATTTATCCTACAATAAACCCATGCTTCATGACAAGTCAACTCCCACTTTTACAATATTTTGTCACGTGTACTGAAGATATTTTTGTTTGATTACAAGACCACACGGACATTTTGCTAAATTTATTAGGTTGGTGCCAGGAGCTTTTTACTGGAGAAATACTGTATTAGCATCTTTGCTAGCCAAGGGTCATTGTCCACTTTATTCCACACTGACCACTGGTATATGAAGCTAGCCAAAACTGTGTTTTGAACAAGTGTCCTCTTGTGGATGAAAGAATTACTGACCATTGCAAGTGAAAACAATTGACCAATCAGACACCTTGTTACGTGACCTATTAGGTATTTAATATGGCAACTTCAATCATGTCAACATGCCTCGACTCAAAAGAAAAACTTTTCATTGTCTATGTAGGCCACTATGATTACTCCAAAAAGATATATGAAACAAGCAATCTGATTGGATCAGTTTCTTTCTGCTACATCCAATCAAATAGTGGAGCAGTAGACACTGTTTTGGCTAGTTAAATATGCTATAGGTTGATGTTATGAAAGGCATAATATGATGTTTGTTTGTTGGTTCTAATGGCACCATTAACACCATATTGGCTATATCATGCAAAGGAAATGGGAGCTAAGTGCCTTTCCCACGGACACACCAAGGCAACCAACCTGGATTGGCCTAAGTGGGTATCGAACCCATGACCCTTGGAATACGAGTCCCATGCTCTACCAATGGAGCTACTGTGGCTTCCTGGCATAATATGAAATGGGCATGCACTATAAATGCTTTTGCATTGTGAATGTGTATGGCATAGTCAATTTTATAACATAAAATTTCATAAACCCATTGTGTGTTTTTTTCAATATATTGACTTGTTTTATGTATGCTGTGACATAACAAACAAAAAAATGACATCATGGCACCACAGAAAGCATATAAATGCATTCCAAGATGTTTCACCACATTTCTTAAGGTTTGTTCGATAAAATCAGATACTTTCATCTGGTGATAAACTGAGTTATACTGTTTTATGTCATTTTTTATACCCACTAATTTTTATTATTATTGTAATCGCTTATAAGTTGAGACCAACTGCAAACAACATAGACCCTGATCTGCCATTGCATAATGTGCCAGCTGATCAGGATCAGGATCTATCTTGTTTGCTCCACTGATTACTCCTAACAAACTGCATAGACCCAGATCTGCAAACTGAACAGACCCAGATCTACCGGCACATTATGCAACAGCAGATCTAGGTTTGTGCAGTTTGCAGTTGGACTTAACTTGCAAGCGAGTATATATGGTATATTGTCCACCCATAAAAATACTGAATATTTTTTGTACTTCATTTCTTTTTTGGGCATTCATAGAAATTTGTATTCTAAAAAAAAATTATAAAACTTTTACACTTATGACTCTTAGCTCAAAAATAGAACATAGTTCCTATAATTATTTGTATACTTGAAAAAACATGCAATAAAAAGTGTACATAAATGTGGTTTTGTGGGCTTTAACACCATTTTTCAGCACATGATAGGCTATACATGGCAGCCAATATATCTTTTGGAGGAAGAATCCTGGAAAAGTCCAGGATGAACCACCGACCCACGGGAAGCTACTGGCAAGCTTTCTTACATACCCACATTGGCCGAACCCAAGACTCAAACCCATGCGGACAGAGGTGAGATGTCAGTGATCTGTAAAAACGGTTGCCTTAGATAACTCGGCCACCCAGTACACCTATGTACATAAATAAAAGATACATGGTACATATGTGCCTCTTGCTGATGATATTTATGCAATTCAAGTAACTCTGATCTCTTGCATACAATGGTGAACAAAAAATAAATAATTTCACTAATTTCATATGAAGTGAACACTCATGTAAGATTTTCCACTGATTTACCTCTCCAATTCCAATTAATACCCTGCCAACCAAAAGTAGATATGGACTCCCCCGAGCAAATAATGGACACAGAATGGTCAATATGCCCACAGGTATCATCCCACAGGAAATGACAAGTCTTGCACCAAACACATCACTCAGGTACCCACCAGGTATCTGCATTATGGTGTAGCCCCAGAAGAAAGCTCCCAAAATAAAACCTTGTAGCTTTTTATCCCACACGAAATCTCCCTTCTGCAAGAAATAATAATAATAATAATAATAATAATAATAATAATAATAATAATAACTAGAGCAACAGCAATGGTTCACCATTGGAAATACCAATGTTTTTTTACTGCATATTCCAAACTACCCTTCACCCCCCCCCCCATGAGTTCCTCACCCCCACCCCCAACAGTGACCCAGGGATTAAAATGTAAAATCCATCACATTTATGATGTGCTAATTAATTAACTATAATACAAAGTGTTTAAATACGTATGTAGGTAATTATCTTTGTTTTCCCTTTTCAAGTAAGCTAAACTGGGTTTATATTTATTTGTGATAAAGCAGTCAGCATCTCTGACATGCAAGTCTCACAAGTTCTTGTAGTCTAAGTTTTATTCAGTGGCAGATTTTCCCTTGATAACCTCATATTGGATGCAGTTTGGTTTGGTCTTCGTACATATAATGGCAGTACAAATAATGGTATTCTGTATTCTGCAATTAAATTAATGAACCAGTCTATGTGGCTCATTTATATATTTAGGGCAATCATTGTCATATTTGGAGTTGTAGTGTCGAGGTAGCGTCAAGCATTTTTGAAGGAAAATGTGGATTATCTTTCAGATTTTCAGAGGTAAGACAATTCTAATAGATAGAGGAGAGTTGCTTGAAATGAGTGAATAATGGATATATTTCATCGAGAGGATGAAACTACATAAGTTTTTCACCCACGAGATGAAATATATCCGATATTCACTCAGAGCAAACAAATATTCTTCTTATTTTATGCTCAAGCATACAGTAAAACCTGTCATGAGAGACCGCCCCTTCTGCCAGCAAAAAGTGGTCTCTCAAGACAGGTGGTCTCTCATAACAGGTTTGTACAAAAAGACCAGTTTCCAAGGTCGAAATTCAGCACTGTTTAAGAGGGAAAAATAAGCACAATCATGTACATTTATTGTATTCTTTGTTTATAGTTCTTGTTAAAATATTGCATGCATTAATCTGAAAATAATTTTAAATAGTAATAAAGATATACATCTATCATTAAACAGGAATCACATTTATATTTGAAGATCACACGTACATGTACTAGTATTAGCATATGAGTTCGTTTCTAATTGACTCCTTGTCTTTTATAACACCCTAAATTTGAGTTTTACCGACGTTTTAAGTGGCTGCTATGTTGCAAACGGTCTCCCATTTTTCACTTCTTTCAATCACATTAATTCTTTCCTCCAATGTTAGAATTTGTTTCTTTTTCATTGGAGGTTCTGCCATTGTTATTAAAGTGCTAGGTGTTAATGTTATAAGGGATCATTTGTAATAACGACTGTAGCGGTTTTGATCAAGCTTTGGGGAAATATGGAATACATATACAATGTACATGTATATGTACCAATGAATGAAATAAAAAGACACAATTAATTTATCCAGAAACAGAATAAATTTATTTAGAGACAAAAGTCAAAGACTTTATTCACCGACGATACAAAGGGATTAACTCTATAAACAGGGTGTAGCCAGCTGCACTAAGGTGAGCATATGACGGTTTGGTAATCTCTGTAACAGCAAAAACACCCCAACAAACAACACAAGCCTTTCACAATGACAATCGAATCCGGAAAACGATTCTCACCTACTGGTATTAAAGACAAAGACCTCATTCACCCCAGGCATTACGGATTAACTCCAAAGAAAAATGATGTATGCGACCGCTATATTGACTTTGGCACTACAATGGCAGTTAGTGACATGTACTTTAGTCTGGTTTACAGTCCAGAACAAAGGAAACTACATGCATGACCTGCAAAAGTTAGAAAACCGGTAGCCAATCTAATTTGTTTTTATAATTTTTTTTTTTGTTAGAACAGTCTTTACTTTGGAAGCGGTCGTTGTTACAAAGGATAAAATAAACGTCAGTGGTGTTTATCTCAGTTCTCGCGATGTTCATTGCAGTATTATTTTAGAACAAGCTGCCATACACAATTTCGCGGGAAATCCTATGGATCATACTTTTGTCTCGCAGAAATAGTCGAGGTATTTCCGAATGAGCAATCGGCATGTACTCTAGTCTGGTTTACAATCTATAACATATGACACTACATTCATGAGCTGTACAATTCAAGAAACCGGTTGCCAGCCTAATTTGTTTTTAATTTTTTGATTTTGTTTTTAACGTCTTCGCTTCTTAAGCGGTCGTGGTTACAAAGAGTTAAATAAAGGTCAGTTGTGTTTATCTCTATTTTTGTGATGCGGTCGTTCATAGCAGTGTCGAAATGCATATTTTGCCAAGAAATCGCGGTCGCTGGTCGCGTTCTGCAGGTGGTCGCTGACGACAGTGCGTTTATATAACAAAATCGATCCGTGCATTACGATTGTGGTCGCTCATGACAGGTGGTCGCTCATAGCAGAGGTCGCTCATGACAGGTTTTACTGTATTATCTAGCAATTTGTACAACACACTGAATTAGCTGATTTCTTACTGTATCCCTCGCAATAATGTCAGCGGTTTACCGTTTATCAGAGATGTTGCCAGGATTTTATCTAACGGGGGGAGCTACCCCGTTGTCACCAAAATAAGGGGGCAGTAGAAAAAAAAAATGATGGGGAGGAGGAAACGGCCATGGGTCAATATTTACCTAACACATAAAAATCTGTCTCTTTCTTTCTTCCTGCTCTATTTAAATCAAAATCCTCAAAAGATGTCTCCTCTAGATGTATAAGCATTAATCTGTTCATCATTTCTGAGCTTAATTTGTTCATTATCTGTGTATTAATATTGTTCTGTGTTTAGACCCCCCTTTCACATATGCATAGCTAGCTAAGCCAGCTTGAACAAGTTGGAAAACTGTTCTTTATGGTTGTCATGTACAATTTTCAACAGCTCATATGTATTGTCTCTTGAAGATCTCCATTCCAAAATAATATTTTTCACTAACAAGAGCTCTGCCAAAGTGTCACTTTTTTAAATCAGTGCTTTTGCTGACTACTATGCCAGATTTCTTATCTGTTCCACAATGTTGTATTTGGGTTTTAAGTCCATCAATGCCATAGTCAGCTTGTTCAGACAGAGGTATTTTGACCAAAAATAAATATCCTTACTTTTTAATTTCTTTTTAGATTCTCATTTATTCAATTTATCTTAACCCTTAGAGTGGTATATGGTTTTGCAGCACAAGATCCCTCAAGGCTGAATTGTTTGAGAAAAGAAATGAAAATTGCACTCTACTTTTAAATTGCCTGTATTTAAATTAGGCTTAATATTCTGCCTTTTTGACATTCAATTTCGAGATGCCGTTTAATAGGGGGTTGACCGGCATGCCGTCTGTTTTTGTCCATCCAACATGTACATCGGACTCATATTCAACATCATTTTTGGGTTCAAAATTACTCACTGGTATTTTCAGTAACACTTTCCGGGCTCCAATAAACTCATATACTTCAAAACGTTAAATATCATTGTCATCATTGCTATCATCGTCCAGTATTTGCCAAACTAAATCATCATCTGAAGATAAACCATGTTGGGAGTCAGCCATTTTGGGTTTTCTAGGAGCCCTTACTTTAAACACGCATTTGTCAAACTTCCTTTATGAATGCAAGGTTCAACCTCGACAATGCTTGTTCCAGGGCCAAAAGGTGCCAATCAAATTTAGTTGTAACAGCCATTCATGTCAAGCCGAAGTACTCAGATGTGTAAACAGTTCCCTACCGGAAAAAAAGAGAGATAACGAGGCAAGTGCTACGAGACCCCTACTGGTGGTGCAACTTATGCTGCAAGAAGCACTTTAAGGGTTAACATTTAAATAAAAACTGTACACTGTGCAGAATACATTTTTATATGCACGACTTTAAACTAATTCGCGGGAGTTCTTGCGCATCACTGCTTTCCAAGTGCACAAATTCGTACAAATTTTGTGCAACTTGTGTGCCCTGGCAGCATCTCTGGTTTATGTTCTGCTCTATTTTGAGTATCTTTGCACATAAAACATCAGTAGTTACATAATGCTCCTTCCCAATTCAAGGTAAAACAGCGGATAAAAACAAAATGAAAAAAAATTTTAAAAAATTTGCCCATTGCTGGATTTGAACCCAGTTCATCTACATCACCAATGACAGTACATATACATAATGAACAGTCATACTTTTATGAACAAAAAGAAAAACAAACACCTGAAAAGCAACAAGAATTCTTTATTTGTACATGTAAAAGAAAACAATGAAACATTATCATGAAAGTGTTCTTTATTGGCAAGCAAAGATATAATGCAACCTAGCTAACCTACCAAGACCACTTCTGACCAGCAATGAAGTTGCTGGGTACATTGATACACAAAAATGACAATAAATATACTAATTGTTCTGGCAAAATATTCCGGAAATTTGAAAATTGTCAATTGTACACAAATTTTTGACAGAGAAATAATAATTATTTTTTAATGTCAGATATTTAGGCCAATGACAGTATATATATATATATATATATATATATATATATATATATATATATATATATATATATATATATATATATATATATATCATAGCAAAACCTTAGAAACAGAGGAGACTTTCTCATTTTTTTAAAAATATTGCTACAAGTAAATCAAACCAAAGTATTTATTCCAGGAAAGATCTTATCAGTAACCAACCAAAAACAAAATCCATTTAAGTTCGAAGAATAGATCTAGTCCAGTATGAAACATTTAAAAAGTCCACTGTTACAAAGATTACAAATTCCAATCCAAACAGAAGTGTTTTATTTGTCCCTTGGAAATTTTGTGTCACCCATATTTGGGAGTCAGGAGGACACATGTCCCTTCCCCACGGAATCCTTGGCACAAAACTGTATATGATGATAATTGGGGATGTTTGAAATTAATGATGGACAAGTGGATCCGAGAGTTAGACATAACTGATCAGATCTGAAGACAGTGTTTGTGAGCTCTGGCTAAAAGAGACGAGATGTTTTTTGTTTCCCCTATGTAGGGGTTTAAAAATAAAGTTAAATGATCAACAAGAATGTTAACAACAGCAACAATAATTTTTTATTCTCAAAAAACTGTGTGGTCACCAGTAAAAATTAACCATACTGGACTATATGGGTGAATTTTTCTGATACAGTAGTCCCACATTGTAACACTGTTCAAGGAAGCAATAACAGTGTACCGTGTTACAAGTCAAGTCCCCTTGTACTGAGGTGTTTGATCGATATGAAAACTAGAGTTTAAAATTGAGGGGTGTTATGATGGTGGACCACTGGACTTGAACTATCACGAACAATAATTCAAAACAACACAGAACCTGGCCTTCATTTTAGTTTATTATGGGGTGTTAGAGGAATGCATTATTAAAATAAATTCCATACTCTATAAAGTGTTATTTCATCTAATGTAAAGTTTTACAGAACTGCAAAAAAACTTGATTATTAAATGTACATGTATGTGTTTATTATTTCACTGACCCATGTAAATACATGTATGTTTATAATGATGCATGTAAATGTGGACATGTTTATTTTTTACTAAAGAGCTTATGACAAAACTTGTAAAAATTGGTAAAAATTAGTAACATATAAAGAACATATATTGTACAGTAGACCATAAAATGGTAACTTACTACTTTACTTCCTCCTGCACCGAGTAATGAGGCAGGGCACTTGTCTGCGGTAACGCCACCTGGAGCAGCTGTTGTGTACATTGACACATTATACATGTATGTAACATTGCCATTGACTGTCCCATTCTGTAAAACGGTCTCATTCTGAGCTGCTAAAGCTGCATGTTCTGCTGAACGAACCATACATACAATTGCTGTACTAAGATTAACACGTTGAGCGTAGAGACAAAAAAATCCCAGGAAACACACAAATGACAGCTGAACTCTTTTGGATGTCCACCATGGTACTACAAAATAATAATAATAATAATAAAAATAATAATAATATTATTATTGTTGTTGTTGTTGTTGATATTGTTGTTATTATTATTATTATTATTATTAGTTTCTTTACATTTTTCAATTTATTGAATGCAGTCATCCAACTTTATTCATTCCCATTTAAAAAGACTGATCAACCCAATAGTTGGATGAAAGTTTCAACTTGGGGGTAGGGAGAGGACACAAATAGGGGTGAAACGATTCATCGATATATCGATGCATCAATACTTTTGCCATATCGATACACGTATCAATACAAGAGGTGAAGAATCGATACAAAACGATACCTACCCTGTACAAGTTACTTTAATCTTCAGCAGTCATGAATAATTATTAGTCGTTTGCCTTTTTATTCTTTAAATTGAGAATCAATAATGTATCATATCGTAGGTTGTGTATCGTGAATCGTATCGATATGCAGCACAGGTGTATCGTTTCACCCCTAGACACAAATACTAACAATTATATATCTATTTCACAATATTAAAGCTACTTACAGAAAATGAGAGGTTGCACAAACTGGAGGTGACTGTATTCAGTACTCCCTTGTTATAATGCTGTTCAGGGAGCTATACAAGTGAATAGTGTTGAAAGCAAGGTCACCTTATACTGTAACTACCATACATAATTGCTTGTAAATCAAGTACAACTGCAAACAACATAGATCCAGATCTGCCATCGCATAATGCACTGGCAGATCATGATTTATGTTGTTTGTTCTACTGGCAGATCTGGGTCTATGTAGTTTTCAATTGGATCCAACTTACAAGCAAGTATATACGGTACATGGATCCAAAACAAATAGGATCCATTACCATGCACATGTTAGATAAGACCATGCTATACTCAAGCACTTTATAATGAGAACCAGTCTATTTTTCTAAATCTGAGGACGCTGAAAACTTTAAATTTTTTAAATCAACAAACAGCCTTATTTTATACCTTTTATTCCATTCATATTTAGTTGGGGGGGGGGGGGTTATATTTTTTTCTGGCTAAGTTTTGGTATTATCTGAATTTTAATATTCTCTAATTTACTGCACACCATCAATCCATAAAACTGTAAATTATTATTTAATTTTTCATACAAAAACTTACATTTGTTTTTAAGAATCAAATGAAAATTATTATTAATATTTCTTTTATAAGGTCTTTTTTTTACATCTAAAAATAATAATAAAAGTGCATGAAAAATGACTGAAAAGTTTTAAACATTTTTTGGTGCCCACATGTCATCCAATTTTGTGCAAAATTAAAAATTTTGTGACTCACATGTTGACAATTTTTAAGATATTACTTTTCCCAGTTGAGCAAGAGAATTACATGCACTCCTCCAGTAAATGGCAGGATAAAGAAGAAATATATCAGTGTCAAAATGGATATGTGAAAAGAAAGAAATGCATACATAAATTCAGTCAGATTTATAAATTATATCTTTTATATAAGATGAAAATTGATAAAGAATGTGAAAGCAGAGGTGTTAGACACATTCTGCAATGTATGCTGTAACTAAAGATGACAATTCTTGCAAACATGCATTTTATATTTTAAAAAAAAGATCTCCGTAATTTACAAAATAAAACTATACTAATTTCATGGCTTGCTATCGTTAATCCCCCCCCCCCCCATTTTTTTTTTTTTTTACATATTAACCCCACCCCCATGTCTGCCACCCACTCGTCTACCCCAGACTGTGAAAATCCAATATATGTATGAGGAGTATGGTGTGTCTTCCTTCTACCCACCCACCTCAGACTGTGAAAATCCATTATATATATGGTGGGTATCATGTGTCATCCTCGATGACTGATTGTATAAAGTCTGGTAAACAAATATTTGAAAAATTTCTGTGAAATTTGGTGCATTTGAGTTTTGACCCTCCTACTCCTAGGGACCCAATGAGAGGTAGTCAAAAATAATTATCCTGTTGCTAATGGTTTTCATATGAACATCCTCTGCACCAAGTTTGGTGAACTTCTTACCGGCAGTCTAGATTTGTGAACTGATGGATGGATGAATGGATGGACAGAGGAAGAGTCTCACAATATCACCGATGCTAAAACATGCTGTTCTTTCTTTTATTATCAATTATCCATACTCACTTAAGACATGATAATTATCCAGAATTAATTGTAAAGATAAATATCATAATAAAAGGCCAGGTCCATGATACACATTGTGTTTACATTGGATGAGTGAAAAATCTGGATGATTTCCTTGTGGATAATATACATTTTACTAAACTGATACATACCATATATACTCGCATATAATCTGGGTCCAAATGCAAAAAACACGGACCCTGATCTGCCGTCGCATTATGTGCGGGCAGATCAGGGTTATGTTGTTTGTTCTACTGATTAGTCTTTACAAACTGCATAGACTCAGATCTGCCGGCGCATTATGCGCCGGCAGATCTGGGTCTATGCAGTTTGCAGTTGTATCATCTTATACATGAGTATATACAATAGATCAAAGTATAAGGCATCACCATAAATAACACTGTACCTCCATAACCCTTACCAATGTGTTGCTACTTGGCCTCCATTTCAACCTAAAGCACCAAATCACATCTTTCAAACCAAAAAGCAATAGTCATTTACTTATTTATGTATTTATTAGAAAACTTAGCAGGAGCTAAACTGTGCTTCTAATGTGTACACGTGTGCATATGTAATGTGCCACAATAATATATCATGTTTCCACAATTAAATTCAGCATCAGAGCACAAGTGCTGTTGTGTTGGTATTTCAAGACCATCAAACAAGAAAGCCAGGGCCGGCATGTCAAGCCCAGAATCAAAAAATTGCTGTAAAACATGTGACCTTGACCCTAATGTCAAAACATTGAGCGAGCAAGTAGCAGAATGAATTGTCTTGGCTTCGTAATGATTTCACCAAAAGTGTTCAGAAAATATATGTAAATAAAATTTTATTTTTAACCAAAACCTTAATGCAAATTTTGTATTACTGGAACGCTGATCAAAAGGTCGAAGGGGCGAGTGAGCATGTCACAGAATTAAATGTTTAGCTTCATAATGTTCATCACAAGTATGAAGAAAATCCATCAACAAAAACCAACTTTTCTGACTATGACCTTCGCATAGAAATCAATGGGGCAAGCTCATGTACCACAGAATCATTAGCTTGATGCATCCAAAGTATAAACAAAATCCATACGGGGAGGAAATATAAGCAAATGCAATTTTTTTAAACTAGATGCAAATTTTCTATCAGTGACCTTAACCCAAAGGTCAGAAGGGCAAGCCAACATGTAACAAAATTAATTGTCATAGCTCCAAAATGAATCATTCCAAATATGAATCAAATCCATCCAGTGGTTTAGGAAATATAAGGAAATGGAAAAACTTTAAGCAAAACCTGAATGTACATTTTCAATGACTGATCATGATCCCAAGATGAAAGGGGCAAGTCAGCATGCTGCAGAATTAACTGTCTTAGTTTATCATGATTTATGCCAAGTATGAAAAAAAACATCCATCAATGAGTTTAGAAAATATATCCAAACAAAAAACTATAACCCAAACCTACAAAAAACCGACGAAGATTACAATGTTGTGGACATCACCAGAAAAGTGATTTCTGTGTCTCACTTTCCCACTAATGTGGGCTCGATAAAATTTAGCAATGAGGCAAGAAAAATCTAAAAGAAGAAATTTCTTTTGGTGGCAAGAATATTATTTTTAAGCTTGTCTCATAACAAGAAGAAAAGCGGTGTGAAATTAATGGCATACTAAAGGTGAAAATTATCAATAAGATTTAAAATGAAACACAGGGTACAATACCATTTGCAATTTTTATATATGACTGAGAAAGTAAAAGCCAAATCAAACTTGATTCAGATGATACACATCCCCAAGATGAGTAGCCATCTTGGTTTAATGCAGTATAGCTTTATACCCTTATTGGTAGAATACAATGGAGTGTGTTATATTGATTGAATGAGCTGTTACCAACATGGTTGAATTCAAAATTGCAAATTAGTATTACCCCATGTGTAATAAATTCTAAGAAAAAAACAAAGTATATAGACCAGGATACCTACTGATACAAAAATAATTATTATGTTCAGAGTGGTGTTTAGTGCATGAAGTGCCTTTTGCAATTTCTTATTACCAGTAGAAAGCAGAAACTTAACCATTAAATTTATAAAAATTTTAAGAAAACATGGTAAATACTGCAGCAGGTATCCTAGCTCCAACAAATTTAAAGCAAAAAGCAAGAGAAATATGCAAGAATCATAAATAGATTTTTAAAAATCACATAAAAATGTCATACTCTCCACAGCCTCTTTTCCTTCAGCAGCTGCATCGTAAATAAAAACACTATACATTAGATTTTAGGTATATAGATTTTATAATCAACCAAGAAATAGTGTTGATGTTATTTATAAAAATCATTCTGCATCACACTTCCTCAGGACTAAAACCTCAGTAAACTGAATCCCCTTGAAACTAAATCATGCTTCTGGTTCTGAATTTTGCTTTCTTCACTTTCGATACATTTCAACTCGGGCAAATGAAACTCCCTCTACTCTGAAAGTTAAAGAAATTTTCGTTTCTAAATGTCTATTTTACACTTAAATGAACCCCATAACTCTGAAACTTAATCTGAACATACGGCCAGTCGATGATGTTTAAACAGCCTAAAGTCATGCAGAGTAAAATAATAAAAACCAACATAGAAACATGTACAGATGCAATGAAATCCTATTTATCACAGATACTGTATCTGTTTTAAAAATTGTTTATTTATGTAGTATCAAATATATATGCATTTCCTAACATGTTAGAGGATGCGTGATCGCATCTAATTCTTAGGTGAAAACAGAGAAGCAGAGTAAACTGATATACCCTAAGAAAGAAAAAACGAAAATTGCATTTGGTCCTGAGGGATTCTGGTTTTTAAAAGTACTACTGAATATGGCAAGCAGCGATATCTTTGAAAGATATTACATACAAATTTTCTTAAAAAACTACTGCCATATAAGACCACCTGTATTGAGAGACCAGATATCCAACACATGAATTACTAAACTGCATACATGCCATAACAGAACGTGTCATGCGAAAAACACGATTTTTTACTCCCAAACCCTCCGACACGGTCGTGTTTCGGAAAACATGATTTTCAGCAATCTTAGCACACACAACAATTTCCCACAAAAAAAAAAAAAATGAAAAAAATGTACATTTCTTGACCACAGTGATATATGCCATAATCTGTGGGACTTATCAACAGTAAACAGTCCTGCTCAGAGCTCATATACAGTGGCTTAGCGAGGCAAAGTGCCGCCCAGGGCCATCTACCAAAATTACACCCCCACTCCATTCGTATTATGATATATACGGTACTCTTACCAAATTGCTGCCCTCTAGAAATTGCCACACGGGGCCACCGCCTCCTTCACCCCACCCCCCTCACTACGCCACTGCTCATATAAAACTATCCTCGGGGCAGTTTATACAGCTGTATTAGAGACAATTAAAAAGGTAAGGTGGTCAGAGACCTTTCAGAGATTTACAGAATTGACTCACAATAGCTAGGATGATAAGTTGTGTCAAATCCTTTGAGCACTGCTGAGGGAGAGCCCATTAGACTAATTTGCATAGGTAAAGTACAGTAAGTGGAACAACCCAATTTGTCTGAAGTTATTTCGGTAGGTTGAACAACAGCACAATTCAACCTCTAATGTAGTGCTGCGTCTAGGATCCAACGGTCAAGGGACACTGTATCACTCACCCTCCAGATTTGGGGGACACAACATTTTAAAGGGACCAAGGAAAATTGTAGTACATAATGCACTAGAAGTGCTAAAAAAAATGAGATACTCTTATTTGCTTCGACTATCTCGTATTTTCCTTGGACATTTACATTATTGCAATAAACGTTTTATCATGCTATCAAGTAACTTGTGAAAACATTAACATGTTTGAATATCTGGTTAACATGAAATGAACTGCACTATGGATTTTCCGTTCCAGATCTTGCTCCCATTTAACTTTAGTGTTCACTCATTATCTACTAGCATTTATTATAACAAATACCCATCTTTTCTTAACTACTTTTCTTTCAAAAGTATTAAATTATGAATCAAATGACAAATTGTATATTTGCATAAATTAGTACCTTTTTTCATTAATTCAGCCTGAAAATAAATTCAATCTTCACTGCCGTAGGTGTGACTTTAACCTCGAAAATACGTTACAATAGCGGCGGTCAAAGACTTTAGCAACTTGGCCGACTACCAAAAATCTTGAATGTTTTCATTGCCAGATTAATTGTTTTAGAATGGATATTTATTGCCATCTTACAGGTTTTATCACTTTTAGCGACCTTGGCCATTGGTTGCGCCTACATAGACGTGGATGCACATTCGTGAAAGAAAAGTGTAGGTATATTTATGAACACAAATGACACTTGCATTAGGCCTACCGTCAAACAAACTACTGAACTATTGAAAGCAGCACAGACTGCATGTAATTAAAAACTACATTCCACGGTCCAATTGATTTTAAAGACAGTAACTTGGTGTATTTTTGTGTTTTAATGTCTTTGAGGTTGTGACCATGTTTGTGGTGATGTAACTTGCAGTGGCGTACTAAGGGTAATTGGCGCCCGTGGCGACGACGATGATGGCCCAAAGGGCCAGAGTACGAGGCCCGAATTTTTATCAGCTGTTTTGGTGCCCTAAGATCTCTGGCGCCCGGGGCAACCGCCCCCCCCCCCCCGTTAGTACTCTACTGGTTATTTGACAATGCTCAGTCTACCATTTTGTTTGTTTGTAAATATATTAAATGCTTCAGAGAAAACAGATAGTATTTTCTTTTATTTGGATTTGAATTTCCAGTCATTTGCTATTGGCTGATTTGAGTCTCAAAAAAACCCCAACATTGTCTGGGAATATGGCAAGTATGAATCTGTTAACCGAGAAATGAATTCCAATGAGCTCACCTGTCTTGAGGAACCATGTTTTACTGACAGAACGGGTGGACGGTCTCCCAAAACAGGTTTCCAAGTATATTTAGCACATGGGGCAGGGGGAGGCAGAACAAGTGATTACACAACTACCTATTTTCCAAACAAACTGTACAGATACATATCTGGGGTCTTATTATGCGACAGCAGATCTGGGTCTATGCAGTTTGCAGTTGGATTCGACTTATTCGCGAGTATATATGGTACACCGCCTAAATTTCATGTAAAATAAACAAGTATAAAGTGAACTGGAAACAAGATATTTATCAGATGATATTGTTATTGAGAAGCCTCGACTCATTTCTACACAATAATTGACAACATTTTCAAAACTATATCCTTGATTAATAATAAGCCCAACCCTTACTTCTGACAAATGTATTAGGCTGGCCCCCTGATCTTACCACAGAAGAAATAATGAATACAAGTGTATAATGACAAGTTGAATTGTCACCAGTTTATACTAAAACCTCTTTTGTGCATACTTGTGTTTTACTCAATGATTGACTGACAATTGAAAAAGTCACTGATACAGAGTAAACATTGCCTAATCAGAATGATCGATACAGCATGTGTTTTCCGGATCTGTTAATGATCAATGACAACAAGTAAACACTTAAATATTTTTTTTATATTATTTTGTGAGTTTTAATGTGACGTCTACATCTCCCATGATGGGCCTGCAGTTCACATTTGCTTTCTATAAAACGCCTTCATTTTATACCAATAAAATGATGAGACAGCTTATACATCCATGGTATAAATTCTGTATAGAACAAAAAGTGCAGTGCGATGCAAGAAATTATATGTTTAAAGTTCAATTTTTTATTCATCAATAATTGGTGTCTGCAGAAGTCCATAAAATGTGTAGAAATCAAACAAAATTCACCTCTTCTGATTGAACATTGTTATTCCTAATATGACACTGTTTAGGGGATCCATAATAAAGCACTGTGATATAAACAAGGTTGCCTTACACTGAGGTAGATTATACATAACCATAACTGTGTTATATAAGGTATCATGTTATACTGAGGCAAATTATATGGAACCATAACTGTGTTATATAAGGTATCATGTTATACTGAGGCAAATTATACGGAACCATAACTGTGTTATACAAGGAACCATGTTATACTGAGGTTAATTATATGGAACCATAACTGTGTTATACAAGGAACCAAGTTATACTGAGCTAAATTATATGGAACCATAACTCTGTTTGTTATGTAAGGAATCATGTTATACTGAGGTGATTTATTGTGAGGGACCTATGTATATACTGTATGATCCTTACATATGGCAGTTTACTTTTTGCTATATTGGCTGGAAATGCATAGAGCACAAAAAACCACCATCCAGTAGTGTAGCGAGAAATTCTGTCCCCCAAGCCCACCCTCTGCAAAACTTAATTCTGTTGCTCCTCTCTATTGATGTCAAGATGGCTGCCATAGTAGGTTGCGTGTTTGTAAGCTCTACCAATTATCTATAATGCTGCCTTTAAAATTTTGTACAAGCAAAATTATGTGATTTAACATATGCAAGAGTGTATTAGCAACATTCTGTGCTACTTTTATTTAACTAAACTGTGTGAACTTTGATGGAAATTAAAGAAGACATAAATCAAGAGGATCAAACAAAAGACTTTGTTTCAAAATGGCGGCACTAAACAAAACCTTAAACTGGATTTCTAACTTTCACCTGAGCTCAGATTCACCTAACTCCTTCTCAGGATTCAGCTCTCAGGATTTAGCTCTCAGGATTCAGCTCTCAGGATTTAGCTCTCAGGACATCAACTTACCTTCTCAGATGAGTAATAATACCACTGAAAATCTGGAATCTACAAATCATCCACAGGACCATGAAGATGATGACCCAGAATTCAATATGACCCACAGCATTGTACATGTACCAGGCCAACAACAGCCAGAATTTCTGCAGGTTGTATATAATCTTCAAAGTGTAACAATTACAGTTTCCCCTCATATGATAACTGCTATCCATACCTTTCTGCTCAAAAATTTGGTGCACAAATATAGTAACATTAAGCAAAATGGACAAATTTTCCAATTACATGATGAGGAGAAAAATCTGCATGCAACTATAACATACTACAGTACCATTAGTAGACTCCATATTCAGGGAATAGGCCATTTGATTTGGCTTCAATACTTCTTCACTGCCTGCCATGCCCTGAGGGAAGAAACATATGTAAAACAGATTACCACTCAGCCCATCTCCTCCACCCCTGTCCATACCACTAAGGAAAGGTTATACCTGTCAATCAATGACAGCCCAATTAGTAGTACCCATCAATCTGCTGAACCTATTCAGAAATACCAGCCAGGCAGTCCATTGAGTCCAGAACCCCTTCACCAGCTGGAATCTGAGCCGGTCAGTGAACAGAAGATGACAGTCCAAACTACTTGAAAAGCATGTCCATGACAATCTTTCGATGTATCTATCAAACTTTAATTTAATTCATCAAAACCAATCAGGGTTCCGAGAAACCACTCCTGTGAGACAGCTTTGGTCTCCATGATAGATAGATGGATTACTGCCTTGGATCAAGGAAAATTAGTTGGATCCATACTAGTTGATCTTAGAAAAGCTTTTGACCTTGTTGATCATTATATTCTTATCAATAAATTAAGCATTTATCAATGTGACAATTCAACAATTGATTGGTTTGCATCATATCATACAATGAGAAAACAGTGTGTCAAAATAAATAGCAGTTTTTCTAAAGAAGAACCAATTACATGTGTAGTACCACAAGGATCAATCCTGGGCCCACTCCTCTTTCTCATTTTCATCAATGATCTACCACTGAAAATAGACAACTGTATTTCATCTACCGACTTATATGCAGATGACACCACTCTATCAGATTTCAAACAGCTAAAATCTGACCTAGAGGTCTCCCTTCAGACAGCCTTACTTAGAATAGATTCCTGGTGTAAGGAAAATGGCATGAAAGTAAACACGGACAAGACTAAAGTATTAATGATTACTACCCAACAAAAAAGAGCAAAATTGGAAAATAACAATTTGAATCTCAAATTGAATGAAATTGGTCTACAAATGGTAACCCATGGCAAAATCCTTGGGGTGATGGTTGACAACAATTTGCAATGGAATGAACATATTCAAATCATATGTCATAAAGTCAATTCATGTCTCTGGTTATTAAGCAAGATTAGGCCATATCTATCAACTAAACACAGGTTAATATATTACAAAAGCTATACACAACCATACCTAGACTACTGTAATGTTATCTGGGGAAACACTTCTGACAAGAATATTTGCAAATTATTCCGCTTGCAAAAAAGAGCTTGCAAACTCATCCTAGATAATGCTGAAAACATCCCAAATGCAATGAATAATATTAAAATGTTAACAGTAAGTGAACGAATATTTTTGAGAAAGGCTAGACTTATGCACAAAGTTTCAAACAATATGGCCCCATCATATCTCAAAGAACTATTTCATGCTAGAAAACAAGGCAACACTCCCAATTTAAGATCAATTTCAGCTAACCACCTCTGCATTACAAAACCAAATAAAGAACTCTTTAAGAAAAGTTTTAAATATTCGGGGTCACTAATTTGGAATCGAATCCCAAAGGAAATTAGAGAAAGTACAAATATAAATGCATTTAATTATCATCTAATTCAATGAATGAAAAGTGGAACCTGTTTGATTTGACAAATACATTACAACTTAAAGCATAAATTCTCAAACCTTCCATTTTGTTGTCTCACAATTTTTGTACTGTATATACACAATGTACCTAGTTTGATCATGTTTACTTTCTGTTTATTATGTTCATATATACATGTAGCTTATTATCAATGCTTTATTATTATTATTATTATTATTATTATTATTATTATGCAACTATGTACATGTACTCTGTATGTAAATATGCATATAATAGAGGGCCATAAGGAGGATTAGTTCCATGCAACTAATTGTGTCACCCTCTTTAAATAAAGTCATTATTATTATTATTATTATTATTATTATTATTAATATTATTATTATTATTATTATAATAATAAAGTTTCGCATGTTTGATGGGAATTTTGGGCCCCCACTGGGCCCAGTCCCCCCCCCCCCCACAGTTGCAAGGGTTGCTTGGGAAGTTGCTACGCCACCAAAACTGCCAAAATAAATCCACACAAAAACAGCAGTCTCTCGATATAACACTGTTGTAAATGAAGTCTCCTTATACTGATGTAGGTTTATCTATAAAATATAACACAGTGTTGCAAGTGAAGTCTCCTTATACTGATGTAGGTTTATCTATAAAATATAGTAATTCCAAAAACGGAATCAGTGACCATATCTGTGTTATGCGAGGGACTGAGCTATACCAATGTACTATATAGTATAGTAAGGGACCACTGTATGTGGATTTAAGAAATCCATCAAAATGTGGAAATGCAGAGGTGCTATATACAATAAATATATGAAGGTTTTCCTTACTCAATTTTATTTTCATTGCCACTTGGTGTAAAACTAAAAACATCAGAAAAGTCTTCAAATGGAAATCTGAAAGTGCACTACACCATGCAAAAAGCGGGAAGAAAAATTAATCATTAGATTTTTAAAAAACTATGTTAATGCTGGCATGATCACCAACTTGTGACAAACATCATCTCTGTGATGAATATCTGCATCAATTTGCTCCAGGGATCAACCACTAGTTCTGTTATTTATTTTTTTAGAATCATTACTGTTTTTATAACTGTCTGTAATTATAACCATTCAGCTTCATATTTTAAAGGATTCATAGTCATGCAGCTTGAAAATCGATTACACACTATGCATGGCCATTCATGCAGGGATACATTTTCAAAATCGAGTACACACTATGCATGGCCATTCATGCAGTGATACATTTTCAAAATCGAGTACACACTATGTATGGCCATTCATGCAGTGATACATTTTCAAAATCGATTACACACTATGCATGGCCATTCATGCAGTGATACATTTTCAAAATAGAGTAAACACTATGCATGGCTGTTCATGCAGTGATACATTTTCAAAATCGAGTACACACTATGCATGGCCATTCATGCAGTGATACTTTTTCAAAATCAAATACACACTATGCATGGCCATTCATGCCATGATACATTTTCAAAATCGAGTACACACTATGCATAGCCGTTCATGCAGTTATACATTTTCAAAATCGAGTACACACTATATATGGCCATTCATGCTGTGATACATTTTCAAAATCGATTACACACTATGCATGGCCATTCATGCAGTGATAATTTTCAAAATAGAGTACACACTATGCATGGCCGTTTATGCCATGATACATTTTCAAAATTGAGTACACACTATGCATGGCCATTCACACCATGATACATTTTCAAGCTTCCTGACTTCATGAATCCTGTAAATATTAAGTTCAATTATATATCATACAACTGTACACATGCATGAATTTGGTAGAACATGTCCAAAGCACGTCCAAAGAAACAATACTTCCAAGTTTTATCTAATAGTATTTGGAGATGTCTAAATACATTTCCCACATGGTTGCTATGGAAGTCACATGTTTCCTAGGAAAACCACCAAAACACAACATGGTTGAACATGTCCAAAGATACATTCCTACTAGGACTGATTAAAAATGGCTTAATTGTTTTTTTCTTTGGCGATGTCGGAAATACATTTTGAAATGGCTACTATGAAAGCCATGTAGTTGCTAAGGAAGTCAACAAAAGTACAACTCTGATAGAACATCATACGAAACATTCCTACCAAGTTTTGTCAAAAATGGCTCAGTAGTCAAATGCTGTCAGACACAAGGCACATAACAGATGCTGAATTATAGCATAACCTTGTATGACCTTCGCCCATGTGAGATAACAAGAGGTCCAAGGGATCTGAGATCGCTCATTAAGAGTAAAGTTGACATGTATTTAATGCAAGTGCAGTTCACCAAGAAATCTGGGTAAGTATGATGCTCTCTGACATTTAACAGTTTTAAAATCTTTAAGTAATGGCAGCTACATTACATGGTGGATCTGCATCATTTGTGTAAATTTGAAAGGCCTTATGCCAGGATGCTCTCTGTAAAATTCAGACTTTTTGTCAAAGTCATTTAAAGGTTTATCTTATTTTAGTTACAATGGCCATATTGAATAACAGATTAGCATCTTTTGTGCAAAAGAGAAAGATTTTTACGCTGGGATGCTTTCTGTCAAATTTAGTTAAATAATGTACCGCAGTTTTGGAGATGATGTAGTTTAAAGTTTATTTTTATTTTAGTAACATCAGCCATATTTAATGTTGGCTTGGCATCAATTGTATAAAATTGCAATGGTCTTCGTGCTGGTATTATAGTTACAAATTTAATTATTTCAGGTGGTACTGTAGTTATCTATGTCTTAGATGAGAAGATACATTTGTATATCATTTTCTAAATTTTCTTGATAAATTTAATTATATCTTGTTGTAGAATAGCTGGCTATGATGGATGGGTACATCTGTTTTTACTGTTAATTTTAGTAACTGTGATTTCTGTCAGATATAGTGTTATCTGTAGCCCACTCTAGCTTCATAGAGGGGGATGTTACAATCAGGCTGACAGTCCACTGAAACAAAGAAACCTATTATAGGTGGGAATGGTTTGTTTGTAGACTTACAATAAAATCACTGATAGCATGTTTCCCTTATTAGCCAAACATTTAGTTTTGTGAACTTTTACTGTGAAATTTGTAGCCCTTTTAGTATAAGTGTAAAGTGCTTAATATAAACTTAAGTAATTATAGTGTAATTTGGAATTAATTAGCTCATAAGGAAATAGTTTACAAGTAATTTCCCACTAAATATAACATTTTTGGAAATACTAATACACATTAAATCATACAAAGGTGTGTGTGTGTGTGGAGAGTGGATATATGGCTATAATTTGATTACAGAATTTAGGCTTTTAGCATTTTGGTTTGTATACTATATATAGATAAATATCTGCAATTGACACAATTAGACCATAAGTTTAGCTCAGCATTAAGTCTAGAAAGGTCTTCAGGGAATGCTTTCTCTGAGGTCCATTAGTATCATTTATAAACTAGGGTCAACCATAATTCAGGGAGTCAGGAGGAGTCTGCCACCAGCCGTGGAGAGAAGAGGATTGGGGAGCAGAGCAGAGCCACTGTAGATGAGGATGGGAGGGGATTGCAAACCAGGCTGGTTAGCTTACTATGTTTTAAACCAGAATGTAGCCAGTCAACCTACCCCCACCCCACCCCATCGAAGCATCTTGAATACCTGGAGCAGCTACATGTAAACTCAGAGTGCAGTACAGACCATTCAAGGGGGCTGAGCCTTCATTCATACCAGACACACCTCAGTGAGCTACCAGCAGGGGCACAGAGACAGGAGGGAGAAGAGGGCCAGAAAGAATACATGTAGCAGCAAAACATGGAGACGAAAACTGAAACCCAGAGTGAGGTGTTGACCATTGAAGAAAGCCTAGCCTTCGTTTGCACCATACCCACCCGCAGGAGAAGTCACTGGGGACTGGCTACTCTGAATGGCTGACTGCATGGAGTTTTCCATTTGGCTTTTGAAAACCCCTTTCGATCATAGCTTCTTAAATTACAAATTTGACCTTTTTCAAGCTACCATCTTAAACACAACTATGAATTTGTGCAAATAATATACAAGATCACTAAATTCTGAGAGGTAACTCATATGCACGGATTGGATTACATTTTTCGGAAACATTATGTATACTATGTTCACTAAATTTCAAATTTGAAAGTAATAAGTAAATTATTAACTAGCTGGATTATAACAATTAAAATATGTGGCTAACACATATTGGTCGTTAGGGACAGCCCAACATAGACAACTGGGCAGAATTTGATTAAAAGTACATCACTGGCGCTTTAACACATTTCCACCACCGCTTTGCACCTCTGGATATGCCCTTTTCTAACTTGGCCTCAGACTGACATTGTGTGTGAGAATCGAACAAATAATTAAATAGTGTGCTGTGTACACAAATTGTAACTCGTCGTACATGGCCAAAAGGCCGCACACGACGTTAATGCAAACTCGGTCAATGCAGGGAGTCAGCATGTAGAACTAGAAAGGTTCATATAGAATTAAATGTGTAAAAGAAAAAAAACTCTCACTTGTTTAATTCCCCAACCAAAGTGCATATCTCATACTTATCTAATTCCCCCAAACAAAGCGCATATATATCAAAAATATGCGCTACAATACTGGGATGCTTTCTGTCAAAATTGGTCAGTTCTGCTGAGAAGTTTTGTTAGAAAAAGTTGTTTTACAAGTTTTTATATTTTTAGTTATAGATGGCAATTATATAAATTTGAAAGGCATTTGTGCCAGAATATTCTCAACCAAGTTTGGTTGAAACTGGCTTAGTGGTATTTGAGAAAAAGTTGAAAACTGCAATTGTGGAGAGGTGCAGAACAGACTCAGGGCCATTAAATATGCTCACTTCACCTTATGGTCAAGTCAGCTATAAATGCACAAGAGATCATCAAATATTGTACTAATCAGAAATACTCTAAAGCTGATCGCAAGCGTACATACAGCAGTATACACCCTGTGCAGATATATAAATCTACCGTGAACATTATTTAATGGATCACAAATCATTTACAGTGGACTCCAAGCATGAAATTGATCAAATATTGCAATACAGTGGGCAGATCATAAAAATGCAGCACTAATCAGTATGTTTGTGCTAATAAATATGAGCACTAGTCGGTATTCTTGCTGCATTAAATAGATAAAAAAATAAACAAGAAACACAAATAGAAAAAACAAATACAAACAAAAGTAACATACTTTCAACATCCTTGTTTCCTTCTGAAGCTGAATGGTAAATGAAACATGCTATACATTGGATTTGTACAGTTTAAAACTTCAATAAGTGAAATTTCCAATTCTGCATTTTTTTTTAATTAACCCAGAAGCTTAGCTGACATTTTTTTTTCCTTCATATAAGCATTGTGAATGCACAGCAAGCAATCTTTGAAACAGAATATTTTTTCTGGTGGGGAAAGTTCGGGGGCAGAGGAGAGAACAAATGATATCAGCTCTTCATTTTTCCATATATATTAAAGCTATAGATGACCAGTATTATACTATAGTAACTATAGTATGTGTAATAGTATGTGGTTTAGACTGTCAGTAGTGGTTACAATCCCACTTTCGGGTCTCATCTTGAAGGTTGGTTTTTTTTTTAAACCAATATACATCTTATTAATACAATTATTCATAACAAGCGGTCCAAGTTTCCCTGATATTGCTCACCTGGCTCACATAACCAGACCAGAGGTTCTCAAACTGTGGTCCACGGACCACTGGTGGTCAGCGAGCTCCGTTCATATCCTACATGAAACATTGTTTTTAATAGTCAAGTGGTCTGCAAACAAAAAAAAAATTTGAGAATCACTGAATTAGGCCATTTCACTGAGCATGCCTATGTAGTATAATGTAAGAGCACAAACCTATATAAATTATCTATCCCAACCTTTGTGACATTTCAATTCTGCCTATTTTCCTTTAGTCTGATATAAATTATTTCCTAAGATAAAAGCAGAATTATTATGCCTAAATCTCATTCATAATTAAACTCATCCAAGATCTTGATGGCATACACTTATTTAGCAAGTTTTATAAAAATTTGATGAGAAATATAGTCTTTAATGAGGTAACAAACTCGACCAATCAGATGCAATATCACCTAATGAATTTATAAATCTTGCCTGACATCAAACCCATTAGAGACCTTGATGATATTATACATTTATTGACCTTGTTAGGGGGAGATATGAAGATTTATTCACCCAAGGAAAGTCATGTTCCACAAGGGTGAAGCCAGAGAGGAACATGATTTGTCGAGGGTGAACAAATCTTCATATCTTCCCAAACAAGGGTAATAAATTATTTATCGTACCGGATCAAACAAGACGGAAACATGATCACATGAGGGAAACATGATCGAATGAGGCACAATTGCATTAGGGAGACACAATGTTTTGTTCCCTGACACATGACATTCTGTGCGCTAATCATTGACACTGTTGCTTTTATGAGGTATAATAAAAGCATATCTTCTCAAGTTTAATCAAAATTGGACTAGAAATATGGTCTCCAGAGAAGTAACAAGCTCGGCCAATCAGACGAAAGATTACCTCATTGCCCAAAAATATGCATGAATCTCACTCATTATCAAAATGGTCTGAGACCATGATGGTATCAACCTATACTGTTTGATCAAAATAAGATCAAAAATATATCCTTGAAAGTGGTACCAAGCTCAGTCAAACTGATGCAATATCACCTCATTAACATGTGTGGATCTTGCTCATTATTGAATCTGTCCAATATCTTGAAGACGTAAATCAACATTCCATGTCTGATCAACACTGGACCAGAAATATGACCTCTAGAGTCGTAACAAGCTCATCCAATCTGATGCAGATCACCTCATTAATATGCACAGATCTTACTAGGCATCATCCAATCTGATGCAGATTACCTCATTAATATGCACAGATCTTACTCTGTATCATCCAATCTGATGCAGATCACCTCATTAATATGCACAGATCTTACTGGGTATCATCCAATCTGATGCAGATTACCTCATTAATATGCACAGATCTTACTCGGTATCATCCAATCTGATGCAGATCACCTCATTAATATGCACAGATCTTACTGGGCATCGTCCAATCTGATGCAGATCACCTCATTAATATGCACAGATCTTACTCTGTATATTCCAATCTGATGCAGATCACCTCATTAACATGCACAGATCTTACTTGGTATCAAACGCATCCAATCTGATGCAGATCACCTCATTAATATGCATAAATCTTACTCGGTATCAAACTCATCCAATCTGATGCAGATCACCTCATTAATATGCACAGATCTTACTCAGTATCATCCAATCTGATGCAGATCACCTCATTAATATGCACAGATCTTACTGGGTATTGTTACGGAATTATATATATTTTTCCTTTTAATAACTGTATAGTTTATTAGTTTATGATCTCTGTTCTTCGTCTAACAGCTGTCGTCTTGCCGTGAGTACACATTCGGTATTTTGGATCAATATTTCGAAGCCTTAGTCATATCACGTGGTTTTAGCGCACGTGAAGGGTATGAACTTCTGACCTAGATTCTATGAATCAATACGTTATTTACTGTTTACAACATTGGTACTCTAGTACTAATGAGATGTCACGCATAACCTAATTTCTGATTGGTTCGGAGAGGGTTGCAATGTTTTGAAATGTCCTGTTGTTTATCAAAGATGCAATGGGTTTTATTTTGTTTCTGCGCAGTAGGAGACTATATTATAGGAAATAATCCTGTGTTTAGGCATTCTTCATAGTTAAATTTGGATAGAGAGGTCATAAACGAATTGGTTCATTTTGTGTGTGGGATATTTTACTTTTGTGATTAATACAGTACATTTAGGATTCAGTAGTACTGTGTCTTCAACCTGAATTATTATACAGCTCCGTATAATTATCGGAAACATTTCTAGAACTTGTGAGATTCCATATTAGCAAGGATTATTTGGATATAACTAATTATTATCAAACACATTAGCACAGTGAGGGCTACTTCATTCGGAACATACATTCGGAATATTTGGATTAACTCCCGGAACAGTGAACTTTAAAACAATTTAGGATTTTTAAGGATATTCTATACTGTAATTTATTTTTAATTTCTTTCACTTTAACTGTTTGCTGAAATATTGTAATATTTTAGGAAATTAAAGATTTGTATTTTAAATCATGAAAGCTTGTTTGAGTCTTTTCTTTTGTTACATTACCCCTAGTCGTAATAGTATCATCCAATCTGATGCAGATTACCTCATTAATATGCACAGATCTTACTCTATATCATCCAATCTGATGCAGATCACCTCATTAATATGCACAGATCTTACTTGGTATCATCCAATCTGATGCAGATCACCTCATTAATATGCACAGATCTTACTCTGTATCATCCAATCTGATGCAGATCAAATCATTAATATGCACAGATCTTACCTGGTATCAAACTCATCCAATCTGATGCAGATCACCTCAATGATATGCACAGATCTTACTCGGTATCAAACTCATCCAATCTGATGCAAATCACCTCATTAATATGCACAGATTTTACTCTGTATCAAACTCATTCATGGTCTTGAAGATATCAGCCCACAATCCAAGTCTGAGATCTTAATGACAGATGCCTTAATTACTTAAGTGTGATCAATATCGGATCAGAATAATGGCCCACAACCTGATAACAATCTAAGTCAATCAGATGCAAGGTCACCTCATTATTATGCATAGATCTTGCTCATTACAGAATCTGCCTCACATCTTGATGACAAAAGCCTATATCCAAAGTTTGACAAAAATTGGATCAGAAATATAGCCTCCTGAGAGATAACAAGTTTGGTCAATCAGATACAAGATCATCTCATTAATATACGTGGATCTTGCTCATTATCTAACTCGTCTTAATACATTTCCAACATAACAGAGTATAGACCTTGACATCGTTAATTTAAAATATCCTTATAAAAGCCATAACAGCGATTAGGTTCTTATTGTGTGCTTTTTACTAATCCATCCTAACAACAAGGACTTGGATTTCACAATTTTCTCGATTCACTTGAAACTGCAACACTCGAAAGTATGATACGAGGTTTACTAAAGACATAAGGATCAATTTATTGAGGGGTTTTTGAAAAAATCTCATGGAATTTTGACTGGCTAACAGAATGGCATGACGAATATTTTGACTAGAATTCTGTATTTTAAAAATATGTATCCCTCTGTTTCCATGTTTTGACATACACCTTGAAGTTTGAGCGTCTTAGGTATGTCATAATACTAATTATTACAGGTATATCTTAAGTATGTCATACTACTAATTATTACAGGTATATCTTAAGCATGTTTATACTACTAATTATTACAGGTATATCTTAGGTATGTCATACTACTAATTATTGCAGGTATATCTAAAGTATGTCATACTACGATATTAATTATTACAGGTATATCTTAGGTATGTCATACTACTAATTATTACAGGTATATCTTAGGTATGTCATACTACTAATTATTACAGGTATATCTTAGGTATGTCATACTACTAATTATTACAGGTATATCTTAGGTATGTCATAGTACGATACTAATTATTACAGGTATATCTTAGGTATGTCATACTACTAATTATTACAGGTATATCTTAGGTATGTCATACTACTAATTATTACAGGTATATCTTAGGTATGTCATACTACTAATTATTACAGGTATATCTTAGGTATGTCATACTACGATACTAATTATTACAGGTATATCTTAGGTATGTCATACTACTCATTATTACAGGTATATCTTAGGTATGTCATGCTACTAATTATTACAGGTATATCTTAGGTATGTCATGCTACTAATTATTACAGGTATATCTTAGGTATGTCATGCTACTAATTATTACAGGGCTAAGTTTCTGGGTGTAAGAAAAGACCACGGGCATGACCCAGAGGTCCAAGTCTGATATATGATGACACATGAGTCATTGATCACATAAGGCAATTCTCAGATGTGCAAAACAATTCAGGAGTTACTTAAAATGTATGTAAAATCACTTTTACACCCCCATAACCACCAAACCCTACCCGCAGGGGGCAAGATCAAAATTCAAAAAGTACTGGCACAATCTACACCCATAAGGTTATCAGTGTCTAACTTTAATGTGTAGTAGGAGTTTAAGGACATTAGGCCAAATTAAAAAGTATGTGTGGTTCTGGTTATCCAACTGACTCTATTTTTTCCTGCCGTCCTTATTTTTTATTTTTTTTTATTAAAAAACAAAAACAATTCGGAAATATAAGAAAACAAAATTCTGGGGAAAAAATAAACAAAGGGGTGTAACTACAATTGAAGTTAAATTCAGGATGCAAGTGACACTTGTTTTCTAGTTTATGCTTCATTTAAATCAGTCCCGACCCCCCCTCCCCCTAAAAAAGTTTGTACAGACATACCTACCCTAATTTTTTTTTCAATGTAACCAGAACCACACATATTTTTTTTTTGGCCTTACACACAAATGTACAGTATCATAATATGCCATGTTTCTTTACAAGCGTGTTGATAAAAATAAAAAGTACCTACTGATAGAAGTTCAAAATAAAAACCTAAACTCAATCCTGTAGATGATTTGCAAGAAAGAGAGAAAGAAAGGAAACAGAAGGAAAAATTGGAAAAAAAGGAGTGAAAGAAAGAAAGAAAGTTTCAATGACGCTTTGAATTTGTGGGACAAAGACACATCTTATGATCATACCATACTGTGCATTTGGCATGCTCTAAAATGTGACCAGTTATTAAACCTTTTGCAAAATAGTTTTCCTGTCCCACTGCGTAGAAGCTAATTTTCCATTATCCTATGCAACCTGACAACAAGTGTCAAAAGTGGAATTTGCAAGAATTTTCTTACGTTGTAAAAAATAAGAAAATGCCAAATGATGTGTAAGATATGAAGAAATGCACTGTGAATGGAACATGATATACATTTCCCTTTTAACTGCCTTAACATTCGAGCTAGGGACCTGACTATGGTACTATACATAGCATTTGGTCATCATTTACAGTTACATGTAGGTCAAAGTTGGAAATGGGTCACAAGGGTCCTAGTAACGATATATATGTGGGTTTCATAAAAATACCTTGTATCAGACAAGACACAAACAGGGTCACACTAAAATAGGTCACAAAGTTACATTTTCCCTTGCTGTGGCCAAGAATTTTAAACCAGGGTCCTGACTATCATGGGTGTCTCACCATCAGTTATGATCTTTAATTTGAATAAAGTTTCATCCAAACACCTCCAATACTTAAAAAAGTAATACAATCCAGGCAGGGAAACAATTAAAAAACTTCCTTTGCTATAACCTTGACCTTTGAGACTGGGACCTAATTATGGTATATGTGATCCAGTCAAGTAAAGTTTCATTAAAATATCTCTGAGCCTTGCCAAGTTATGAGGCAGACCAGTAGACCTGGGTAGCACAAACATTTTTTACCGTGGTATTTCTGAACATACCGCGATATGTACCACAGTATACCCCAATTACATTAGGGATCAACAATTTAATGTTCTGGGGCAGGGACATGGGACTTTTTTTTTATAATTCCATCTGTCAATAACTGGAAAAAATATTTTGCTCAGATTAATAGCATCATAACACCATATTTTATCTATTATATATCTATTATATTATTTGAAGAAATAAAAATTAATCATCCCGAGATAAAATAAAAGAAAATATCTTGGCTCAAAAAAGAAATCTCCCCGCCCCCCCCCCCCCCCCCCCCGAAAATTAAATGGTCAGTACCTTATAGTACCGGTAGATGAATTTGCCATGTGTATGTTATTGTTGCACAAGTTGTAATCTAAAATCTTTAACTAAAGTGGGACAATTAAGCTTACACTATAGCAGACATCCTGTGAAAGACATTGTCTTGACATTAGACAGAGCTTGTTGATATAAATAGAAAGTGTTGATACTGAAGCCTACAGTTTAATAGCTACACTATTGATACAATAGGCAGGGAAACTTTGAGTGGGATGCCAACACCCAGGCAAGATATTTATCAGAGAGGGAGCCAATAAACATAAAACGCACTTACTCAACAAACGAGAAAATATTTAGCGGACTTGAGAAATTACATCAAATGCAAACAGAAAACAATTGCTCTCCTGAAAATCTTAGGATGATTCTCGGTCTTACAAAGGAATACATATACTTAATACATTAACATAAGCTAGAAAATAACTAAAAAAATAACTTTTTTTTTTTTTTTTTTCATTTTAAATATTTCCAAAAGTTGGATTTGGCCCAAATATCTTTCAATACATCCCATTCGGCCACCACATTGGCATATGTGACATGTCCAACATGAATAAATGATCATAAACATAATTATATTTGTAATATTCAAAATTAATTTGTAACGAATACAACTGTTTTGTGAAACAAAAATAAAAATTCAAATTATTTTGTAATGAAAAATGAAAACATGTTCTTAATAGCATTGAATTCGTAACAAGATTACTCAGGAATTTCCTTACACTAATTACTGACGGAAACTACCAAAGTACCGGTACAGTGAAAAAGTACCATGTTACGTACCACAGAAAAGAAATACCACTGGTATACCGGTAATACCAGGCACCTTTACCAACTAGTAATGATAAACAGACAGACAATAAGGTCAATGTCAATCACAAACATAACGATGCCAAGTCGTCAGCCAGAGGCTAAAAGCTGACATGAATGAATATATATATATATATATATATATATATATATATATATATATATATATATATATATATATATATATATATATATATATCGTAAGTATATTTCCATCATTTAGTTGGAGTCTGGGAGGTGGGGGATCAAGTTTTTTAAAATATTAAATTGATGCTATATGTTCATTGCTTTTCACTGTAACTGAATTATTGCCTGAATTTAAGAAAATGTAGATATTATAATACAAAAAATTCTTAAATTTCTAAATTTCTCATTTTCATCGAATCAAAAATAGCTGTATTTTTTCATGAGACTAAGATCAATTTAGTTTACAAAACTCTGAAAATACTAAGGTATAGGATAATGTATATGTAAAGAAGAATCTGTTTTAAATCAAAATCTAGGATATTACATACTGCTATAAGTAGATCTTGATTTGAAACGGACTGATGTAAAGAAATGATTTTTGAATTAGAGAACCTGACTTCAATCACAACAATATACCAATTTGTTCTAACAGGGCCATATTGTAAACTAGCTGCTAACTAATTATGTCACCCTGGATAAATAAAGTATACATGTATTAATATTATTTTTATAAAGACAAAGGTTATACAATTAAATGCTATTGTGTTGTCAACAGTTCCAAGGCTGAAATTAGGGGTGAAACGATACACCTGTGCCGCATATTGATATGATTCCCGATACACAGCCTACGATACGATACATTATCGATTCTCAGTTTAAAGAATAAAAAGGCAAATGACTAATAATTATTCATGACTGCTGAAGATTAAAGTAACCTATATAGGGTAAGTATCGTTTTGTATCGATTCTTCACTTCTTGTATCGATACATATATCGATATGGCAAAAGTATTGATGCATCAATACATCGAGGAATCATTTCACCCCTAGCTGGAATTTATATCAAAGTAACCTTGACATATGTATGGTTTGGTTTGGTTTCATGTTTTACAGCATAGCAACACAAGGAGGCTATTTGGTGCCGGGGCAATCAGAGCAAAGTGCCTTGCCCACATACACACTTCAGAAGCCATTCAAGGATGATCTTATGGCAGGATTTGTTAACTGCACACCCTTTTAATCACGAGTCATTCAATATATGTACAAGATTTTACAAAAATAAAACACAACATTTTAATACATAATAACACAGAAGCAACATTTGAGGTGTGTGAAGGATATAATTGATTCTTTGGAGCTTTATGCAACAGAATAAAAAATATTTTAAACAAGAGTCTCTAAAAGGGACTGACACTCTACTGACGAAAAGAATTTCCAAGAATACAAGAGAAGAAAATTTCTTCTTTTTAGCTGCTGAGTGTTGAAAACCATCAAGATTTTCAAATTAGCTGCTGTGATGGACAGATTGGATGGCAGATTGGCACCAGTTTTATTTAGGTCACAGTAGACATCATTAGAAGCCTTCTGGTGAAAACCCCATGTCATAATGATAATCCATTCAGGAGGAGTAGTGACAATAAAATTTGCAAGACAGCTGTCATGGCAGCCATATTGGATGTAAGACTGGCACCATTTTCATTTAGGACCAACTAGATGTCATAAGAAACTACTGGTAAAAATCCCATGCTGATACAGCCATCCATTTGGGACTAGTAGAGATAACAATATTTTCAAGATAGCTACCATGGTGGTCATATTGAGGGTTAGTCATTTTCATTTAGGACCAAGTAGACACCATAAGAACTCTTCTGATAAAAACACCATGTCAAAATGACTTTCCATTTAAGAGGAGCAGCAAAAACAAGATTTTCAAGATGGCCACATATTGGATGTTAGATCAGCACCATTTTAATTTAGGATCAACAAAACATTATAAAAACCCAATGCTGATATGACCATTCATTCAGGAGAAGTAGTGATAAGATTTTCAGCAGGCCACTGTGGAAGCCATATTAGACATCAGATTGGCAAAATGTTCATTTAGGACTAACTATACATCACAAGAAGTCTTCTGGTGAATACGCCATTTCAATATGACTTTGCATTCACTAGGAATAGTGATAACAAGATTTTCAAGATGGCTGCCATGGCAGCCGTACTGGACGTCAGATTGACACCATTTTCATATAAGACCAACTGAACATCATAAGAAGTCTTTTAATGAAAACCCCACATTAATATGACTTTCTGTTCAGGAAGAGTTGTGATAACAAGATTTTCAAGATGGCTGCCATGACGAAAATATTGGACGTCAGATTGACACCATTTACTTTTAATACTAACTAGATACCATAAGAAGTCTTTCAGTAAAAACCCCATGTTCATATGACCATCCATTCAGGAGGAGTAGCAATAACAAGATTTTCAAGAAGGCTGCTGTGGTGGCCATATTTGATGTCAGATTGACACCATTTATATTTAAGACCAACTGGACATCATAAGAAGTCTTTTGTTGAAAACCCCACATCAATATAACTTTCTGTTCAAGAGGAGTTGCAATAAGAAGATTTTCAAGATGGCTGTCATGTCAGCCATATTTCACTTCAGATCAGCACCATTTTTATTTAGGACCAACTAGACATCATAAAAAGTCTTTTAGTCAAAACCCCATGTTGATATGACCATCCATGTAGGAGAAGTAGCGATAACAAGATTTTCAAGATGGCTGCCTTGGTGGCCATATTGGACCCAGATCAGCACCATTTTCATTTAGGACTAACTAGACATCATAAAAAGTCTTTTAGTAAAAATCTCCATGTTGATATAACCATTCATTTAGGAGGTGCAGTGATAACAAGATTTTACAGATGGCTGCTGTGGTGGCCATATTGGATGTGCGAGCAGCATCTTTTTCATCTAAAACCAACTAGACCATGGGATGAATGTGTGCGCAAAATTTTATGGCAATCCTCCAAGTAGTTTAGGAGGAGCAGGGATAACAAACTTGTGCTAACGGACGGATGTTGGACGACAGACGACGGACAAGAAACTATCTTATAGGCTCTTCTGGTCTATGACCAGTAGAGCTAAAGAACAGAGTAAAATGTCTCTGTTTCGATGATTGGGTACTTTTAGATGAAGTCCACAAATGTAAATGCTGAAGTGTCAATGTGTATGCATCTGAATTAATTTATTGCATTAAGATTATATAAGAAAATATTAAATAAAATAAAGAAAAAATTGGAACAAAATTTCCGATAATATCCAGCCATACCTAGAAATCGCATCAGTTGCTTTTTATAAATTGGAACTTGAAATTCAGAGATAGCTTTGACCTTAGCTTCTATAGGTTTAACTTGACTTTGTCCCACAATATGTCCTAAAAATGTGACACAAGCATGGCAAAACTCACTTTTGCTCAAATTAATTGTCAGATTCGCATCGCTGAGTGGATCGAAGAATTTTCGAATGGTTTCCAAATGATCTTCCCAGGTGTTGTTGTAGATAATGACGTCATCGATATAAGCGTCACAATTATCAAGACCAAATGTTATTATGTTCATCAGACGTTGAAACGTTGCAGGCGAATTTTTCATTCCAAACGGCATGACTTTATATTGATAAAGTCCATCTGGAGTTACAAATGCTGAAATTTCTTTTGCCCTTTCCGTCAGCGGAATTTGCCAGAATCCTTTTAAAAGGTCAAACTTGGTGACATATTCCGCATTTCCAATTTTATCAATGCAATCGTCCATTCTTGGGATTGAAAATGAATCAGTTTTGGTGACACTGTTGACTTTTCTATAGTCAGAACACATACGGAATGTATTATCTGGCTTGGAAACAAGAATACATGGTGAACTCCAGTTACTTTTACTTGGTTCTATGAAATCATTCTCCAGTAAATACTGAATTTCTTTCTTCAGATAGTTCTGTTTGAGAGGATTCATCCTATAAGGATGCTGTTTCACAGGCGCAGAATCTACAACGTCAACGTCATGATAAATTTTGCTTGTTCGTGTTGGAACATCAGGAAACAAGTGCTCATATTCATGTAATAGCTGTTTTAGTTCATTTCTTTCCTGTTGTTGTAGATGTGAAAGTTTCTGGTCTAGGTTGTTCAATATTTCTGAATTCCGAAGATTGGTTATACCAGAGTCACTATAGTCTGATCGTACTCCATCGTTGATATCTTCACTGTGTGGGACAGGTACAACTAAATTAACTGAATAATTAGCTGGGCTATCTCTGTCAAAATATTCCTTTAACATATTTATATGACAAAGTTGTTTCTGTTTCCGTCTCCCAGGAGTGTTAATGATATAATTTAAGTCATTTACTTTCTTTGCAACGGTATAAGGACCATAAAATTTAGCCTGAAGAGGATTCTGAGGTATGGGAAAGAGAGCCAGAACTTTGTCACCAGGTTTAAAACTCCTTTCCTGTGAATTTCTGTCATACCTTAATTTCATTTTTGACTGGGTAGTGTGAAGATTAGTTCTTGCTACTTCACAGGCCTTTGACAACTTGTATTTGAAATCAGAGACATAATCAAGAAGATTAATCTTTGAGTCTTCATTTGAAAGAAGTTTCTCTTTCAATAATTTCAATGGTCCACGGACAGTATGACCAAAAACTAGTTCAAAGGGACTAAAACCCAACGACTCTTGAACTGATTAACTAACAGCAAAGAACAACAAATGAACACCCTCATCCCAATCCTTTTCTGTATCAAAGCAATATGATCGAATCATATTCTTCAAAGTTTGATGAAATCTTTCCAAAGCACCTTGACTTTCAGGGTGATAGGCAGAAGATTTAAACTGTTGGATGCCTAATTCATGCATAACTTGTTGGAAAATTCCAGACATAAAATTTGACCCTTGATCCGACTGGACAGATTTGGGAAGGCCAACAAGTGTAAAAAACTTCACCAAAGCTTTCACAATAGTTTTAGTTTTTATATTTCTCAGAGGAATTGCTTCTGGAAATCTTGTAGATGTACACATGATGGTCAACAAGTATTGGTTGCCTGACTTGGTTTTAGGTAAAGGACCAACACAGTCTGCTATTATTCTACTAAATGGTTCATCAAATGCAGGAATAGGTTGCAGATGAGCCTTAGGTATCTTCTGATTGGGTTTTCCTACCATTTGACAAGTGTGACAAGATCTGCAGTATTTAGAAACATCACTTTTGAGTTTCGGCCAATAAAAATGATTCAAGATCTTGTGATAAGTCTTACGGACTCCTAAATGACCAGCTAAAGGAGTTTCATGGGCTAAATTAAGAATTTCCTGTCTATATGACTTAGGAACAACAATTTGATAGCTCACTGACCACTCGTCACCAGCGGGTACCTCAGGTGGTCTCCATTTCCTCATAAGGACCCCATTTTTCACAAAGTAACACACTGGAACTTGTGTGGCTTCAGTTTCACTAATAGCCCTCTGAAACAAACAAGATATCTCGGGATCTTGCTCCTGTTCAACGACAAGGGATTGTCGTTTGTCATCCTGATTAGAACAAAGAGAATGAGTTGCCAAAAGAGGATCACTGTGATCAATACCATTTGATTGATCAATACCATGAGGAATTTAGTGACCTCATCAAAAAACTGACCAATACATGTGTCAGCTAAAGGAATAATATCCTGATCAACATCAATCTCAAGAGCTCTTTTTGCCATAGCTCTAGTAACTGCACAAGCAGGGTACAAATCAGGGATTTCAGTTTCGACAGGATTAACTTTCTGATCCAAACAAGGCTTGTCAGTTACAAGTGGATTAACCACAACCTTATCTCCAGCTAGGTCATTGCCTAGTAATAAATGAACACCCTCTATGGGTAAAGAAGTCACTGCCCCAACAGTCACAGGTCCAGAAACTAAGTCTGATGCCAAATTTACACAATGAAGAGGAACATTTACAAAGCCGCACTCTACTCCCTGAACAAGAACACTTTCACTTGAAGAAGACTCCTCAGACAAAGGCAAAGTACCTGACAATAAAAGACTCTGAGAAGCTCCAGTGTCCCTTAATATTTTAATTGGGATAGGTTTGGCAGAATCACCAATAAGTGATATAGAACCTTCTGACATGAATGGTTCATAAGCCTCTAAAATAGAATCAGACTGGGATTTGTTTGACCCAACAAATGTATTGCTTTCAATACAAGACCGTGACCTTGACCTCGTAGAAATAAGAGCATTTGGAAAAGCTCTGTCTTTTCTCTGTTGCTTATTTTTCAACTTGAAGCAATCAGAAATAACGTGCCCTTTCTTTTTACAATGAGTGCACGTAGGAAGAGATAAGGATTTCTGATCAGTCTTATCAGATGTTTGATTCCTAACAGTTGTGCTGTTGTGAAATTTGGAAGTACTCGAATGAGATTGAAATGGTTTTTTACCAGAAAACTGCTGAGAGGACGACCTATTGCCAAATGAAATTTTGTGAGTCAAGGAATAATCATCAGCCATACGAGCAGCATTTTCCAAAGTATCCACATTCTGCTCATCAAGATAGGTTTTAACATCACTATGGATGCACCTCTTGAACTCTTCAATTAATACGAGCTGTCTGAGGTTATCATAAGCTTGATCAACTTTCTTGGCTGAGCACCACCTATCAAATAGTTGTTCTTTATCCCTTGCAAATTCGACATGAGTTTGTCCAGTTTCTTTTCTACAATTCCTAAACCTTTGTCGATATGCCTCTGGTACCAACTCATAAGCTTTCAAGATGTACTCCTTAACCACATCATAATCAGTGCTTTGTTGTACTGACAGTGAAGTGTAGACTTCACGAGCTTTGCCAATAAGTACACTTTGTAATAACAAAGTCCAATGCTCTCTGGGCCATTTCAAGTTTTCAGCTATTTTCTCGAAATGAAGAAAGTATTTATCTACTTCTTTTTCCTGAAAAGGGGGTACTAACCTAATATATCTAGTAACATCAAAACCTGGACTTGTGTTTAAAGGAGTGGAGTGTGCTCTGCTTGCCAGTTCTAATTCTCTTAATTTAAATTGCATTTCCCTTTCTTCTCTTTCTCTCTCTCTCTCTCTCTCTCTGCATCTCCCTCTCCTGTTTCTCTCTCTCCATCTGCATTTGTATCTGCCTCTCTTCCTTCTGCATTTGGATCTCCCTCTCTTCTTTCTGCATTTGGATCTCCCTCTCTTCTTTCTGCATTTGGATCTGCCTCTCTTCTTTCTGCATTTGTATCTGCCTCTCTTCCTTCTCTCTCTCTCTCTGAATCTAAAGCTTTGCCAATTCTAAATCAATCTGGTTCTTTAACTCTAATTCCCTTAATTTCCTGTCAGAACCAGATACAGGCTTTCTCTTCAAACTTAAAGCACTGCTATCAAAAATTCCCTTTCCTACTAAATACTGAATCAAAATAATCTTTATCTCCTGTTTTGTCAATGATACTTTTGCCTCAGATAGACTGTATTTTCTGGCAAGCTCGAGCAACTCATCCTTTCTCATGCACTCTAATCCCTCCTGGGTAGGTTTTGAAATGAAATTCTGAACATTAGATGCCATTGTAAATGCTTGTTGGTTTCACACACACAAATTTCTCTATTTAAAAATCTTTGCCAAAGACAAAAAAAATTCAGAGACAAAATCAATATGAATTTTCAAAGATAAATTTAATATCTCTAATATGCTTTAATGAAATTCCGATCCCCGAAGACGAGCCCCCAATTTCTGTTACGACTCTATGGTCTAAGAAAAATATAACAGAAAGAAAGTGAAACCAACAAATCAAGTAAAAATCAACAAGCAATTTATTACTAGATAATTAAAATGAAAAATCAAAAAAAGTCACTTACAGTAATGTGTTTTGAAATCCTAATAATCCAATAAGATTGATTGTTCTAATCACAAGTCCTAAATATAGAATGTTCCGAATTCACGGCTGTGTCCTTGAATGTTATGATGTGCTAATGGTCTCCAGAGTCCTGATGTACTAGTAATCTTTGATGTGCTGATGTCAAAATGAAGTATTCCAAAATCTCTGAATAAGTTCACATAAATTCCAAAATCATCAATTAAAAATCCAAAATCCAAAAGTTTATGAGCACTGTTATAATCCAATGAATATTTAAAATAATTCCTCTCTTAGAATTTGGAATGAATTTTCACAACTGTAATAGCTCTTTACAAGACTGATGGTAATGTCAAAACTGAATAAATGTCCACCAAACATGGCATATATAAAGATTGGTCACATGACAGAATGTTCTAGAATATGAGTCATCTTAATGGAATTCTAACTGTAAACAAAATTCAACCTTGACCTTCAAATTGAGAAAACATATTGATCAAAACAACCTAATTCAAGGACACTAGTTAAACATGTTTTTCCTGATAACATTAAGATTTAAGCAAATATTAAAGTGAAAAAACATTTATAATTTCCTAAAATATTTATAATATTATATAAACATCATACATAACACGTGGTGGATGATTTTAGAAAGAGACAGAAAGAAGAATTGGACATTTTTTTGCAGCATCAGAGAGAAGCAGAAGAAGCATTTCTTCAGCAAGAAGAGGAAAGAAGAAAGATAGAAGAAGAAGAAGAAGAAGAAGAGAAGCAGAAATCTTTGAAGTGTGAAGGACATAAGGAAGGGAGTGCTGACAATCTAACGGTGAGTCTGCTACAAGATATTTTAGCAGAGTTAAAGAATCTGAGAAACATGTATCAGACATCTTTAACACAACCTAAGAGAAAGAGACCATCACCAGCTAAACATTCTAAACCCATCACAACATCCATGATCACTACTGCTACTGAGATGCTACCACCATTGACTACTACTACTACCACTACCAAAGCAGCAGGAGGAGTAGGAGGACTTGGCTGTGGAAAGAGATTGAGACAGTTAAAACTCATCATGTCTAATCCATGAGTTTGTTAAAAACAAACATTCCAACGGTCCTTTTCAGGAGCACCCACATTTCTTAGAAAAGAAAATCAAATTGCCAAATCAAGTAAAACTTTAAAGCCCATCATTGGATTGTGTATGAGTGCATGCGTGCGTCCATACTCTAAAACAACATTAAAACCAAGAGACACTTACTTTTTTCATTTTTAGTATATTCTCTTTTTAAAAATCACAATGAACATTTCATAACACATCACTCAAGTCCATATTTCACTGTCTGTCTCTCTTTTTGAACTTCTTCACAGATATTAAGGGTTCTTCTTCTTTTTCACTGTCTTCCAGTCGTCTTGACTTCTTACATTTCTTGACGACGGGGATCGGTTCTTCTTCTGTTTCTGAAGAGCCCTCTGCCTCCTCCCTCTCTTGCTTGTTCTCTTGTTTCTTAGGACACTCTGAAGACCAATGTCCTTTTTCTTGACAATGATAACAGGTACCTTTCCCTTTGTCTCTGTTTTCTTTTCCTTGGTTTTGACGTTGTGGACATTCTGGAGCCCAATGTCCTATCTCTTGGCAGATATAGCACGTATCTTGACTTTTATCTCGAGAGGAGGAAGAGTAGTCCTTAGTATTACTGAAAGTGGTATACTTTTAAATGACTCTCTGTAAATCTCTGACCAGAAGGCGATCTGTCTTGACTCTTCCATCTTCACAGTGTGAAAGTTGAATAACGAATAGTTACTCTGAGGGTAAGAAACTCTCTCTATATACAGGCGAGAGCCTGTGTAAAATTCAATTAGATCAAAGTTGAACATCAAGATGAAACGATCACTTAATGTCAATGAAAAACCAGAAGAAAACACGAAGAGGACACCACGACGACTTTCCGTGTCGCCTCATCCAATAATGAGTTTACCATCACCGATGGAAAAGCCACACCACTTCACATGACTCACGTTTCACCTCCTAGAGGTAGCGGACCACGCAAAGTGTTCTTGGTGGACGACCTTCGCAGTACCAAACGCAGTATCATCCAAATCGACAATTCCCAAGACCAGAAAAACGAGACCGCAGAATGGAAACGATCATGGATGAACATTCGACGATCAGAGTAGCCCCAACAAAGGAAAGAAGCAGAACTTCTGTTACAACAAGCGGGCATATCGAAAGAGACCGTGTGTGGCATTGCTGAAATGCAACAACTTCAAGACGTCTTGGCTCCTCGGTATACCTTGAAAGTACACCCTCAAGAGGTTCGCGGAGTTATGGTGTTTCGAGAACCCGATTTCCCCGAAAGAAAATACATTCATGTGTATCATCATCAAGAACATTTCGATGCCATCACTAGTATCACATGATTTCTTGGATACGCTTACTACTGCGAGAAATGTGACAAAGGATTTACCAATCGGGAGCAACACATTCATTTCGGAGAGAGATGTCGGGGCTTTTAGCTTCCACACCATGCATTCCTGAAGAACACATTGAGTGCTCTTCTTGTCAACGAACCTTTGTCAGTTCTGCGTGTTACGAACAACATCGCATGACACAAGTTCACCAGCAGAAAAGTGCTTGTGACGTATTGAGATTTTGCTCCAAGTGTGGACCGCTGATTCGAACCAATAACCCCAAGAGACGCGTTTGTGCCGGAAAGGAAAGATGTCGTAATTGTGACCAAATCGCAGACTTTGAATATCAATGTTACATTCAAAACTATGACAATACACTGAAGAAATAATTAAAGGGTGATCAGCAGCAGAACAAGAACAAGACAAAAGTGGATTCACATCCCTAATTTCTGCGTCGATCATCGGGCTTGTGAGAAGTGCATACAAGAACCTATCTATTTTTGTTGTCCTCGTTGTAGTAGGATTCCAGGAGGACGCGAACAAATCTTTCGTGGTTCCAACACTCTTGCCGATTTTGCCCAATGGATTTTAGATCCTATCGACGAAACTTGGAACGAAGAGGACATTCAACGTTACAGAGACTGTCATCAATATGCTACCGTCATGGCTCACAATGTCTCGGTATACGATGGACAATTTCTGTTGAAATATTATTCAGAACAAGGCACCGAATGTCACCATGAACGGAGCCAAACTCCTCTATATAAAAGTGGGACAAGTACAATTTAAAGATTCCATGAGTTATTGGACCATGCCTTTGAGTCGAATGCCTAAAACATTTGGAATGACAGAAATGGCCAAAGGGTATTTTCTTCACTTTTTTAATACCGAAGCCAATCAACACGTAGTGCTCCCGCATTTGCATGACGTTCACTATTACGACCCCAATGGGATCCACACCGAACACCGAGAAGTATTCCACGCTTGGTACCACGCTCACTCTTCAGACCCGTTTGATTTTCAAGAAGAAATGCTGAAGTATTGTCGATCCGATGTGGACATTTTACGCCGTTGCTGTGGAAAGTTTCGACAATTATTTATAGATCACGGAGAAGTCGATCTTTTGGAGGAAACGTGTACCCTGGCCAAAGCGTGTGGATTAGTGTACCGAAAAAAGTTCATCCCCGAGAACGAACTAGGCATCATAGCTTCTAACACTTATCTCTCGGTCAGCCGTCAATACTCTGCCAAAGCATTGCGTTGGTTGCATAACTTGTGTGAAAAGGAAGACAAATGGATACAACATCCAAGAAACGGAGAGGGAGAAAAGAAAATGGGAAGTCTTTCTGTGGATGTCTGGGATTTAGAAAACCCTCGGACGGTGTACGAATTTCAGGGATGCAATACCTGTTTTTCTCAACGAGACCTAAAAAATCAGCTCACAGGAGTCACCATCGAAGAGTTATACGAACACACATACCAACGGCGTCTGAAGTTAGAAAGTCAAGGATACCAAGTGGTAGAAATGTGGGAGCACAAGTACGATCGACGTTTCAAAACCGATCCAGAATTTAGACGCATTGCCGAAAGTTACGACGCGGTAGACATCGAACCTTTGGACCCACGCCACAGTTTGTTTGGAGGATGAACCAATGCCACACGCTTGCTGTAACGATGCAGACGAATCTCGAGGAGAAGAAATCAAACACATCGACGTGTGTTCGTTTTATCCTTGGGTGTGCAAATATAAGCGATTTCCTACCGGACACCCTGAAATCCTGACAGAACACATCGACGTGGAACACATTCGTCAATACGAAGGATTGATCAAATGCAAAGTCTTACCCCGACCAACTTTTACCATCCTGTCTTACCCCATCATTGCCAAGGACAGTTGATGTTTCCTTTATGTCGCACGTGTGCTGAAACATGCAATCAAGATCACCCTTGTGACCACAAGGAGGAAGAACGCGCTTTGACAGGAACGTGGGTCAGCGTCGGATACCGCTTGTTAAAAGTTTACGAAATGTGGCACTTTCCTACCACAGCACAATACCAAAAGGACAACGCCTCGCATCCAGGAATTTTCTCGAGTACGTCAACGAATTTCTGAAACTGAAACAAGAAGCCAGTGGCTATCCCTCTTGGTGTCAGACGCCAGAAGACCAAGTCCAATTCAAAGAACAGTACCGTTCCGTAGAAGGTATCACTTTGGAAGACGTAGAAAAGAACGAAGGAAGAAGATCGTTTGCCAAAGTCATGATGAATCGTTTGTGGGGGAAAATGGCACAACATACGATCTTACCCAAGATGGAATACTTGGCAGATCCCAGTTGCTACTTTCAACTGGTGGACGACAAAGGAAAACTGATGTAATACGTGGAAATCATCCGTGAAGATTTGATCTTGGTGAATTACGAAGAAGAACCCAAGTTTGTACACCCCGACGACTTTAGCAATGTGGTCATTGCAGCCTACGTGACAGCCAATGCTCGCTTGAAATTGTACGATGAGGCTTTAGAAGTGTTGGGAGATCGAGTCCTGTACTTTGACACCGCCAGTTGTATGTACATCCATCGCCCTGATAGCCAACACCCCACCATCGAAGGAGATCGTTTAGGGGCATGGACGGACGAATACCCCCAAGAGACGATCCTCAGTTTTGCCAGCGGTGGTCCTAAAAATTACGGTTACCGATACCGAGACCGACAAGGTCAACTTCATACCAAATGCAAAGCCAAAGGATTGACACTGAAGTATCGAGCCAGCCAAGTGGTGAACTTTGAGGTCTTGAAAAATGCTTTACAGTGTGGACAAGCTCAAGACTTTCGAGTGAAAACTTTAGAGCCCTGCAAAATTGTACGCTTACCAAATCGTCAGTGGCCCTTTAGAAAAAGCCTACCAAATTGTGTACCAGAAACGAGTGCGACTTCCAGACCACAACACGTTACCGTACGGACACGCCGGTCTTCAGTATGAAAAAGGGACAACTTCCAAGACCAACAATTCATTGTGATTACAAACGTTGACCGAGTAAGAAGAAGATGATGAATATTAACTCCACACAGCCACCGAGTGAGGAACTCACTGTGAACTTCAAGTTCAATGTGGAGACTACTACACAGACACCGATACTGACAAACTCGACACAGCCACCTAGCGAGGGACCAACTGTGAACTCCAAGTTCGATCACGACCTCGAGTGCGATGCGGTGCCTTGCGATGAGACGGATGCTGTACGCTTTGACATCAGCGATGCAGCTTGCCGCTCCTCTGGGACCATCAAAAGCGATGCCGTGCGCGTGCCTTATCGCCCAACTAGCGAAAGCGATGCAGCACGACGCCCTTTCTTCTTTATTGATCAAAGTGATGCTAATCGTGTACCTACCTGCGGATACCATCCGAGACTGGCAAAGAATTGACGCTGCCTGTGGCTTTGCCTGGCCATTGCGACTTTTAAAGTCGATTCCAGACGTTCCAAGATAAATGGCCTAAATATCTCGAAGGACCTACTCCTAAAGCTTTAGCCAGAGCCGGATTTGTCTACTTGGGAGAAGGCGACAAAGTCAAGTGTTTCAGTTGCGGTGTGACACTTCACGAATGGAAATATAAAGACTCAGCTTACTTGGAACATGCCAGATGGTCTCCGCGCTGTCAGTACCTGCCTTTGGATTGTCCAAAGAAGTAATATGTCGGATACTTTAGAGGAGCACATTCGTCGTTTGCCTCCGGAGCTGCGAGAACGCATTTACCAAGAGTTGGTCCAGATTCAAGTGAAACGCAAAGAACAATTGCACCCTTTACGACATAAACGTTTTAACCATTGGTATCTGAATGCTATAAAAATACTGATTAGTGTCCAGATATTCAAATGGTCAGACATTCATGAAGGACTACCTACCTCTTTTAAGAGTTTGGATGGCACCACCTACAATGTAACAGTGTTACACAGAATTCGATGGAACGAAGTTCAGGAAAAAGTGACAAACTTAGAGGAATACAAAAAACTTGTAAAAGAAGTGTCACCTCAAGACGAAATGCCTTCACGCCGTCTGAGGTGTAGTAAGGTAATTACTGAACATCTTGGATATCCTTTACCACCCGATTCCATTTGGCAATTGTGTGACTATTTCATCAAAAAGAAAGACATGCCTGTGAAGGAGTAATATAAAAGCAAATCATGCCACAGCCGTTGTCTTCAGTCTTGGAACGAATTCCGTGGAAGGAAATCAATGATAGTGTTCAGACCTTAGAGGATTACAAACAATTGATACACGAACTGTTTCCATTGAATTTTGGACGGTATGTGGTGTGTGTGCTAGTGACTACTTTTTTTGGATTTCGTTTCACTGGAAATTTGTTGTGGATTATTTTTGATGAACAGTATTCGTTGTGGACTATTTATGAACGGTACATGCAACAAAGACATGACCATTCACACTTTATCGGTGCACGAAAGACAAATTGTGCTCAAAGTGTTGAGAATCGTGATGAACACCAGTTGTGTACCTCCGTGTGAAGAAGACATTTGTCAAACTTTATCTACACTTCATACTTTCCAAGAAGTGTGTATCGCTAGTTGGTTACACCAACAACTTAACGATTGGAAAGATGTACGTGACTGAAAAAGTTTTGGTTTCGATGCTTTTCTACAAGACGTGGCACACTATGCCAAAGACCTTGCGTGTCACTAATCATCCAAGACGAAAAAAACAATTAGAACCAAAGTCAAAAGTGATATTAGTAACAGTGGTAAAAGAACCCGACACAGAGGAAGACAACACCGTCGTACAAATGGAAACACCTGATAAACAAACAACCTTTCCGCCAGAGACATTAGAGACATTCCATTCCACAACAGATACAAGAACACCAGTGCGTGTACGTCGATTTTGTGGAACACACATCCATCGAGACTATTGTTGTAAATTGACTTGTTTATATGCGGCTTTGGTTCTTTTAGTATGTGCCGCATTGATGTAGGGACTCATTTTTGCTTTATGTGTTTTCGTGTTTCATGACATGTAAATATGTTTTTTGTTTAAAACATTAAACGTGTATCAAAATGTATAAAATGTCTTGTGTCTTTCATGTTCCTCTCAAAATTCTCCATACCTCAGTCATGGCTGCATATTCCTCTTCTTCCTTCTCTTCTGTTGTCAAAGTGATTGACGAAAAGTTAGATCGTCAAAGTTGGGAAACTTTGTATCTACGCCATCCTTTTAACATGTTGATTGCTGGACCCAGTGATTCAGGCAAAACCGAATTTGTCAAACGATTGATCGAACATAAATCTCATTTGTTTGATCGTCCTCCTCAACGTATCGTGTGGTGTTACAAAGAGTGGCAATCGTCTTACACCTTACTTCAAGAAATTCAAGGAGAAGCCATTTTGTTTGTCGAAGGCATTCCTCGCGAAGATGATGGGATCGTATCTGACTTGAGTCAAACACATCTGGTCATCTTCGACGACATGTTAAGAGAAGACGAAGAAGAAATTAAACTTTGGTTTACACGAAAAGGACATCATCGTAACGCCAGTATCATTTACATTACTCAAAATCTATTTCAACAAAGTAAAGCCCATCGTCCCATCAGTCTCAATGCTCATTATGTAGTGTTGTTTAAAAGCCCCAGAGACAAATCTCAAGTGCAAGTGTTAGCCAAACAGTTAGGCACTCCTTCGCTGAATTACTAGTATGTGTACGACGATACCACTCAAACACCTCATGCGTATTTACTCATCGATTTAAAACCCACCACTCCCGATTATTTGAGATTTCGTACCCAATTGTTTCACTATTTGTGTCAAGAAGGAGGTCCTGTCATTTACACGTCCCCTTCGGCAACTTTCTGAAGGAAAAAAACTATAAAAACATCCACCACGTCATTTCTTTCCCACAGTCTACAAGATGACTTCTTTTCAATCTCATCCTCCTGCCAAACTGTATGGCATCAGTCACGAAAAAAATGCACAAGTCCGTGCCAATTTGTTAGAAGCTAGTCTCAAAGACGTTTTACGATGGTTTATTTTGACAGCACGTCAATTGCTTTAAGGCATCATTCACATTCTTCATAAAACCCAACGTTTTTTTAAAAACGTAAAAGTGCGTTGTCACAACTGGCAATTCCCAGAATCGATAAACACACTAAAAAACAAATCATTTTGACACCTGGTGGTAGTGGTTATTTAGGAGGTTGCATTATTCATTCTCTTTTGAAATGGGATCCTAATGCCCAAGCCAAAACCAAAAAGAAGAAGAAGAAAAACAAAAAACCCTTAAAGTCGGTCACAACAACAACACACCGCCACGCACAAGATATAGAAAAATCCCAAGAAGAAAAACCCAAAAAAGAAAAGCCCTAAGAAGAAAAAACCAACAACAACATCTCGTGCAAGAAAGAGAGGTACTACTGCTAGGACGCGCACGTATTCCCGAAAGCCACGCAGTGCGGTGACCGTGTCTCTTTATATTCCAGCCACTTCTTCTTCTTCTTCGCCTTTCGTGATGATGCCTGCCAAACCTGATTTAAAATCCTTGTTTCCTAATTTGATGCAAAAATGGAAACCCATTTCCAAAGTCACTTCTTGTCCGGGGGCCTCTACTTCGGCTGCTCTGGCCACTGCGGTTGCCGCTAAAAAGTGGCCTCGCCTAAAACCAAAGTCCAAGACAGAACAGGTGTGTTACAAAGTTTACTGGATTTATCCAAACAAGAACTGATACGATTTAGTCCGTTGAAAACACCTCAACGTTGAGTGATGCCTGTCATGAAGTTGGTACGCCGTGCTGACCATTAGTGGAGACGTGTTCCAGTATAAAAAAGAAGTGTGGAATCCGAGAGACCTCAGTTCTATTTTTTGCTCCTGACACCCAAGATGGCTCCAAAAAGTGCACACCACCACCCTAGTCGTCCCAAAAAAGGCAAAACCAAAAAAGGACTTCCACCTCGTCTCGCCAAACATTGGGATGTATTGTCGTCCTGACTAAATCCAATCCTCCCATGCGAAAACAACTCATTCAAACAGCCCCCCAAAGGAATCATCGATACCGTGTGTGAATGTTGTTTAAATGTGTTGAAAGGAACGGTACCTTTGTCCAAGATACAGAAACAAAAATTAGTCAAAAAGAAAATACCTCTTAGTCAAAAGAAAACAATGCTGGTGCAACGAGGAGGATTTCTACCCATGCTGATAGAACCGTTGTTAAAAATAGCGGCTCCTTCGTTAGGAACGATTGCGGGTCCTCCTTTAGGAGGAGTCATGAGATAAAGACGGGAAGAAAAAGAAGATAAAAAGGACACCCTTCTTTGGAAAGACAACACACTTTTACCTTTGGATCTTATGGAAGGACCAAAACTGACTTTACTTCCTTACAAACGATGGTTGGAACTCCGTCGTTGGTACGAACAACGGATACCTCATTTACCTCCCAATCCTAATCTCAACGAGATGTCACAGTTTCAACAAGAATTAAAATCGCTCATGGATCGAAGTGATTTGTCAGAAGCAGAAAAATCGCAATGGTACGACAAAATATTACAACGTCTTCAACTCTTTCACCAGAAAGCTTTAGACGAAACAGCTAAAGCCACTCTGAGAGATTTCAAGGCCATGATGAAAAGCGAACCTAAAACCACTAAAACAGCAGACACCGCCACGGGGATGACAGAAGAAGATGACCCACGAGAAGTGTTTCAAACTCCGTCTGCTCCCACCATCCCTAGTAAGATTGCAGCTTCCTTGTTGACACCCTCTCCTACACCTCAACGAGAAGAAATGAAAGCTTGGGTTAAAAAGATGATGTCCAACCCTTCTTCAACAGAAGAAAAATAAAAAGAAGGGAAGACAGAAGTGAAAAAAGACATCAAGAAAAAAACCACCACTTCACAACCAACTCCTGTGGCTCGTTGGGCGCTTCAAGCTTCATCCAAACCTTCCCTACCTCACGACTCCAAAAGTAGTATCGAACAGTGGGTGACTTATTGAGCAGTAAAAAAAACAACATGGAGACACTTTTAGCCTGCATTTACTACAATCCTGCATATGCTGCTGGTTACGGAGGAGTTCAAAAATTATATCGGGCAGCTAAAAGCAAATTGAAAAGTGTACGTTTGCTAGAAGTACGACGATGGTTACAAGAACAATCGACGTACACGTTACACAAACCCATTAGACGAAAATGTTCCAGAAGTCAAACCAAAGTGGCTGGCATAGATCATCAATGGCAAGCAGATTTAGCGGACGTCTCTCATTTGGCAGTGTACAATCGTGGTTACAAATATTTGTTTTGTGTCATTGACGTGTTTTCCAAATTTGCTTGGGTCATTCGTTTGACTTCTAAAAGCAGTGCCGAGTTAGTACGCGCTTTAAAACTGGTGGGTGTTGAAACAAAGTGGTCGTCACCCTTTTCGATGGCAAACAGACAAGGGCACCGAATGTTTAAAGCAAGCTTTTCAAAAAGAATTGAAACAACGGCACATTCATTTTTTTACCACTGAAAATCCTGAAACCAAAGCCAGTGTTGTGGAACGTTTTCAAAGAACTTTGAATGAACGCATGTGGAAATATATGTGGAAAAACCAAACCCACTTTTGACAAAGGTTATTTACCGAACTGGACTACCGAATTGTTTCGTGTCACTGGACAAGTGCGTGGACGTGATCCTCCCGTCTATAAATTCGAAAACATGCACGGAGAAGTGTTAAAAGGAACTTTTCACTTGCCTGAGTTACAACGAGTGACCAAAAGAGAAGACGACTTGTACGATATCGAAAGCATTCTCGAACGAAGAACACGTAAAGTGGGTAAACGCCAAGTGGAAGAAGTCAAAGTGCGTTGGAAAGGATATCCTCTTAGTTTTGATTCTTGGATTGCCGCTTCCCAAGTCGTCGACTATAAAAAGAAGAAATAACCAACATGCCGTTCAACACAGCAGCTACCTCTTATTCTTCGCAGAGTTCCTCTCTTCAAGAATTACAAAAACAACCTTTGTGGGTGTGGTCCGGAGAACGTGTGCCTAAAAATCAAATTGTATTTTTCTGAAAAATCTTTGTGGTGTATTGTGTCATCGGAGCAGTCATTGCCAATTTGAGTTTGCAACAAGATGACAAACAATTGTGGACCATTTTACTCAGCAGTTGCATCGGTTATCTTCTGCCTAGTCCTTCCTTGAAATATAGTACGGACAACAACAACAACCACCACAACGGTACGGCCAACGCCAGTCATCCTTCTTCCAGCAACAACAACAATAGCAGCCCTCTTATAGAACATTCTGAACATCATTCTCCTTTGACCACGAGTGATTCCTCAGACACCAGAACCATGGAACTATGAATAACCAATTTTATTTAACATTACCCAGTGACAGTTCTATGGATGTGTTTCCCAACAATACCTTATGTTGTTTCACAGCCAAATTACCTCAGGCCATACAATTGGATCACGGAGCTCATTGGGAAGTGGCTTTGGTAGAAATCAGTCATCCTACGCAAGCCATGAATATCATCAAAGGTCAAAACACTTTTGTCGTCGAAATTCTGAACGAACAAGTGCAAGAACACTTGGAGAAAAATGATCCTGGCATTTACGAATCCAAAAGACCAGCACCCGCCAATCCTCAATTAAGTATATATCACACGAGAATTCCTGACGGCTATTATTTTAGTGCTCGACATTTGGTGGACACCATTGCGGCTATTTTCAATGACCAGTTTGGCAAAGCCCTGGACAAAACCAAGAAAAGTGTCCTGATCGAGTATCATGCCATTTCTCATCGTCTCAACATGCATTTTTCGGACGCCAAAATATTGTAAATCATTTTTTTTCCTGAGTTGTTTGCTATTTTGGGTGGAAACACAAAACTAGCTTCTTCTCCCAAAGACATCAGCAGCAACAATCGATTCTACAAGTATTTTCGTTACGCTATCGAATTGAACGAAGGACTGAATTTATTGTTTGTGTACTCCGATGTGGTGGAATACAACGTGGTGGGAAACACAGCCGCTCCGTTACTGAGAGTTATTCCTTTCAAAAGTGGATTCTGCTGTCACTGCGTACGAGGAAGGTGGAAACACGTATCACGTTCACCGTGAATTTGAACATCCTCATTATCTTCCAGTCAGTAAATCGTATTTTGACAGTGTCAACATTAGTATAAAAGGAGATTGAGACAATATATTCAATTCACTAAAGGAAAAGTCACGGTGAAACTACATTTTCGTTTAAGGTTCTTCAGCGAATTGTAACACCAAAATGTATCCTGTGTACCGAGGAGTTGCTCGACAACGAGGACATGGTTTAGGAGATATGTTAAAATCCGCTTTTCGTACGGTAGCCCCTATCTTGAAACCCATAGTGACTCGAGGATTTCATGCCTTAAAAGATGCCGCTTTGACGCAAGGAAAAGAATGTCTTCAAAACGTCCTCATCGACAAACAAAATCCGAAAGAAGCCTTTATGAGAGCAGGAAAAATGTGTTGCTGCAAACTGGAAAAGATCTTTGGGGTCGCCGAGAGACCCCTATAAATTCGCTTCACACTTCTAGCACTGACATTACTTCTACCTCAAAACCACAGCAAGAACAAGTCAGAAAGAGAGGTCGACACCCCTTCAGAGCTCATAACCAAGCTGTTCAGAAAAAGAATAAGAAAAGAAGAACTGTTAGAGAATTAGACAGACGTGTTTGATTACTAACTATTGAAAACAAAGCACCGAGATTCTTGCGAATGTACCAAGTCAGAACTAGATCTGTTTACCATGCCACCTACCATGATGACGATGCAAGAATCCAATGGGTAGAATTTCATCCTGTATCTTCTTTGACGACTTCAGCCCCTATCGAATTTGAAATCAAAGGACAAACCGAAGATTACATCGATCTGAATAGCAGTCACTTGTATCTGAAACTCAAAGTGCTCAAAACGGACAACACCAATCCTGGGGCCGATGACAGAGTAGATCCCATCAATAATTTCATGCATTCGTTGTTCAGCGAAATGGATTTGTACTTGAATAACAAACTGGTCAGCAGCAGCATGGATACTTACCCTTACCGTGCTTACTTGGAAAATCTCTTGACGTACGGAAAATAAGCCAAGAACACCCATCTGGATTCTTCCGTGGTATGGAAACCTGACACTTTGGAAAAGTTCAACGACACAGCGTTGACTGCAGATGACGATCCTCACAATTTGGGATTTAACGACCGTCGAAAGAAAATCAAAGGCACACTTTAGAACTGATAGATCGTTTGCATTTGGACATGTGGTTGCAAGACAAGTATTTGTTGAGCGGAGTGGATGTACGACTGAGACTGAATCGCAGTAGTACCGTCTTCCATTTGATGGCTAATGCCAACGATTACAAAACCATCATCGAAGAAGCCAGACTTTACGTGCGCCGTGTAGAAGTCTTACCTAAATATGCCAACGACATCAGTCAAACGTTGAGCAGAACCACCGCCAAGTATCCTGTACGACGAGTGGAAGTGAAAACGTTTACCGTTGCCTCTGGACTCCGATAAATAAATCAACAAGTCATAACTTCTCCCCCCTAAAGTATGTATATAAAAAAAACTTTCAAAACAGGACCGTCTTCATGCAGGACAGTCTGCTCGCAATGTCTAAGACACGACCAAGAGTCAGCAAACTGGAATGTCAATTAAACAGGGACCCACAAAAATAAGATAAATAAATGGGAAACTAGGGGGAGGTTATACACAAGTATAGGACAGACTAATTATATCAACAAAATCATAACTTATCACCCCCAAAGTATGTATATTAAATCCTTTTCAATTCTCCTTTCTTTCCCCTTTATTTTCGTTTCTTATTCTTTTCTCTTTCTTTCGCCTCATATAAAAATTATCTATTATCCTATTTAATATTCTTCTACTACAGGAATAATGCTCTCCAAAATACCACTAAAAAAGAACAAAAAAAAAATACAAAAAAAAAATACTCTCTCTCTCTCTCTCTCTCTCTCTCTCTCTCTCTCTCTCTCTCTCTCTCTCTCTCAATCAATTCGGTGATGTCACCCGGTGAGAAGCTCAAGGTGTATCATATAAATTCACCCTGACCCTCGCAAAGAAAACCTATACAATATAAGGTGGTCCTAAGCCCAGACCAGCAGGCGTAGCAGCACATTGTGGCAATGTTTGAATAACTGAGAACTTCGCAACAATACCATTAATCTGGCCCACACAAAATCAAAATTATAAGTTGGTCCTAAGTCCAGACTGTCAGGGCCCCACTGCAAAATACGGGATCTGATTATCAAAAATCCAGAAATTTAAGAGTAAGCATAGACACCATGGTATTGGAAGAAGGAACTACTTCCAAACAACTAAAATTAGACAATTTAAGGTGGTTATAAACCCAGACCATAAGGCCCAGCCGCACAAGGTGGCAACAATTGGACAAATTAAGAACAAACCCATCATAAATTAAAGGTGCATATGCTTACACATTTAGGATATTTTAATATTACACTCCTTGGACTGAGACGAATTATTTATAACAACATTCTACACTATTTCTAACCTTAACTAACCATTCGAAAACACCACACAAGTACAGAGTTTTTATTCAAAATTGATAATAAAAATTAATAAGGTGCAAGATGACAACATTTACTTTTGAAAAATAAAATCAAAATTTCGACCCTAGACCACTTGGAGCCCTCAAGCGACGTCGAAGAACACTCCTCCTATGCTTTTCCCGCCTTTGTCTCTCCCGGACATGAACAAGTGCGACATCACGGAGTCTCGACAACAGTATGTCGATAAGGAGGGCGAAACTGACAGGTGTCATTTTCATACCAAAAGGTATGGCGTTAAATCGTAAGGTCCGAATGGGATCTGTTACGACTCTATGGCCTAAACATATGTAACAGAAAGAAAGTGAAACCAACAATTCAAGTAAAATCAACAAGTTTATTATTCTAGACAACAAAAGTGAAAATTCAAAAGACACTTACAGTAACGTGAATTAAAGTCCAAATAAACCTAAGTGTCCTAATCACAAGTCCAATAATATATAACGTTCCGAATGAATTCCAATAGCCTTGAATGTCCTGATGTACCACAAGTCTTGTATGTCCTGATGTACCACAAATATGTAATCTGGAATGTTTTGAATGAATTCACATAAATCCCCAAAATTCCAAAAATCGTGGTGAAACTAATGCGCACTATAGTATTTCCAATGAGTATTTTTAATAAATAATTCCTCTCTCTGAATTATATCTGATTTCAACAACACAACTAAATTGATTCCTTACAGACTGATCTTTTCGAACCAAAATTCTAGAATAGGAATGAATTTGTTTACCAAAATCTGTATATAAATACACATGCATACATGACCTATGTTACATCACAATATGATTGTTTGTCAGAACAAGACATGAAAATAACAGTCCAGCTGCTAACAAAACCGGTCTTGAACTCAAATGCTATGTAAACATGTTGTTTACAAAATGACCATAATCTGACTAAAGTACAACTTATAATCATGGACACATATTGTAAATTAAATATACATAACAGGACACAAATGCAGATTTTGGCCTCGTTTCTTGAGGTAGAGGAACTTGCCAGTAACCATTCGTTAGTTCTATCTGACTCATGTATCTTCCGCAACCAATCTTCTCAAATAGATCATCCATTCGTGGGACTGGATACGCGTCGAATAAGGTGATATTGTTAAGCTTGCGGTCAGCTACACAAAGCTGAAGAGTTCCATCTTTCTTCTTAACAAATACACAAGGAGAACTCAATGGTCTGTTTGAGGGCTGAATGAAGCCTCGTCCAAGAATGTCAACCAATATTATTTTCACCTCTTTGCGTTGCGAGAAAGGTATTCTATACAGTTGTTGCTTAATTGGTATCTCCGAAATTGTCTTGATATTGTGAGTTAAGATCTTGTTCGACCAGGCCTCGTTGTTAGAACATCCTGACATTCATTGCAGAGATTTCTAAGATCCTCTCGTTGCTTCTTCCTCAAGCTGACTCCCAGCTTAACACCAGCAACACCTTCGCCTGCTCTCGGTGGAAAATCTATGTCCACGCCATCTTATTCGCTTACCAGCGTTGCCAACAGATCAGCATGCTTGTATCCACGCAGTAAGTTTACATGATGGATTACGGTACCGCGCCTACCGGGCACCGATATCTGCTAATTAACATCGTATACCTTTCGAACCACGCGATAAGGTCCCTGTCATTGTGCCTTCATCTTTGACGAATTGGATGGCAAGAGAATAAGGACTTCATCCCCTGGGCTAAATTTCCTTGCCTTGATTTTCTTTTACCGATTCAACAGATTATCTTTGACAAGAATCAGCCAACTTCTGGCGCATATACGTGCTTCACAGTTCACTTACTGATATCCTCATCTCCAGTAAACACGCCTTGTAAAGTCTACATTGGCCCTCTAACCGGACAACCATACAACATCTCGAAGGGAGTAAATCCAGTTTCCTCACGTGGGACTTCGCTGTATGCAAATAATAAGTATTGTAACATTTGATCCCGTTCATTCTTGCTGTCTGCACATAACTTGCGCAACATTGACTTCAGTGTTCTGTTAAAAGGCGTTCTACTTTTCCATTGGCTTGTGCGTGATAAGGCGTTGTTGTAACTCCACGGATACCCAATGGTTCATACGACTGTTTCAATAAGGTGCCAGCGAAGTTTTTCTTTTGTCTGTTAATATGACTTGTGCTTTAGCCACACTTGTTGCCTCCATATCCTTCAGAGGAAAAGCCTCGGGGTACCTCGTAGCATCATCAACCATATTCAGAATGTACTTGTGTGCAGACGTCGTTCTAGATAACGGCCCCACTCTATCCATTGCAATTTTTGAGATCGGCTTTGTTATCACCGTTGGGCAAACAATTGGTGCTTACTTGCCTTCAGATAAGCTTCAGATCATCTGACACTCATGACACGTTGTACAATATCTTTTTACCTCTGCAAATAATCCAGGCCAAAATAACGATCGAAGAATCCTCGCTTTTGTTTTCTCTATACCCAAGTGACCACCAGGGGTCGGTCTTGTGACAGCTTCATGATCATCTTTCGTAGTCCTGCTGGTACCACAATGTACTTCCCTCCATGCAAACCATAGCCATATTGCCAAATTCTCCGCAAAATATTGGTCTCTCAGAAGAATGCGATTGGCTCCTCCTCAGCCTCTCACGATTAGGAAAGGGCTTCTCTCTAAAATTTGGAGGGAGATATCTGCAGTCTGTAGTCTTGATAACCTTTTCGTGGTCATTGCCGAAAGTTTGTTACTTCAGTATCATCACGCTGGTCATTATCTTCTGTTTCGATGCTATTGTTGACGACTACTTTCTCGTTTTCATTCTCACGTCTGCCAGTATTCTTCACAGTCTCCTCATCGTCAAATACCGTTGCTATCGACCTAGTAACGACAAATGCCCCCTTCTTGCTAAGGATATCCATCCTCAAAAGAGCTTCGGGGCTAAATTTGGGACAAACCCCACTTGCGTTGGTCCTTTGTAATGCGGAGTGTCGACATTTGCCACAGCCAACTGTGTCGTAAATGGCTGACCGACTGCTGTGTATAATGTACATTTGTGCCCCTCCAGCTTGCAACTCTCGTCAACTAGATCCTCTTTTATCAAGGTCATATCCAAGCCAGTGTCCTTTTCAAAATTGATCTCACGCCCTTTTACAATTCCTGTTTCCCAAATAAGCCTTTCACCAATTGCTGGTTTAACAAAACAAGTTGCGGGATTACCACGATGTTCCCATTATCTGCTGGACAATCCCATGCAATATGTCTAAATTGGTTGCAACGACAATATTGCCTGTTGTTATGTTCTTGGAAGTTTGTTTCACTTGTTGCTGTGCATTCTGAACATTCGTGTTGTTAGTACTCACATTTGTATTCTTACAATTATTGTTCTTCTGCCCTTGCTGTTGTGAATTGGTGGGAATATAATCTTCTGCAGCCTCAACAACTGAACTAGAGCCCTTGTTCCTCCTAATCCACTCTGCCTGATCTTGTGTCAAGACATACTGGAAAAATTCCTCGCGGAGACAGATACCTTTTATGCGTTGATCAATCCTGGCCATCAGATTGCGATACGTGTCAGTACTTTCCTTCTTCACACTCACCAACGTAGCGAAATGCTCACGTTGTCGTATACCAAAGCGATCAGTCAATCCTTTCCTGAGCTCCATCTAATCATCACAAGCTTGCGTTGCAACATGTATAGCCTCACCTGTCAAAAGAGTCCTTAGCTGTAATATCTTCAAATCATCAGACCACTTAGCCTGCTTTGCAACTGCCTCAAACTCTACTAGGAAGGTCAAGATACCTTCTCCTCGTTCATGATCATATTTTTGAAGCTTAACCTTCAATGGCAATGAAGGTGAAGACGTTTTATACGTTGCATTTTCTTGATGTTTAACTCTCTTTAGTTCAATTTCTAAACGCTTTATTTCCAATCCATGTTCTATTCTTATTTTTCTCTCTTTCTCACTCCAGTTTTTGAAGTTCCATTTCTAATTCAAGCTCCTTACGTCTTTAATCAAATTCTCTTTCATTCTTCTTTGGTCAGATTTTGATCAAACTTGGTATATTTATATAGTCTTTGGTCATGAAAATCTGGGATGGATTTGTTCATGATGCATGTTAATGAGGTTTTCTGATATCTAATTGCCTGGGCTTGTTACCTCTAGAAGCCGTATTTTCAAGAGACGTTTGATCAAACATGGGATATAGAGTAATTTTACAACAGTCTGGAACAATACTGAATATTAGTATCATCTGTGCATACTATTGAGGTTATCGGGTTGCTTTGCCGATTACCACCCTCGAGCGAGGATATATATATCAACCTTCATGTATATATGACGTCGGCCTCCTTCAATCGTGCGCCATGTTTCTCGCGATCTAACGCGCTTGTTTCGAGATAATGACGTCATCAGCTGACACCAGCGTTCTTCAAGAGCGACATAATTTAATTATATAGTAAAATCAAACAAAATGGGATTCAAAAAGGTAATGTCATGTAATTTTAAAAAATCATAACAAAAATCTATGTTGTCACTAATGCTTTTTTGTGTCAGACATTTTGGCTTTGAATTTTCTATTGTATGCTAAAGATAGCGCCGCCGATCACTTGTGGCTTTGTTTACATATTTTAAACAGGATAACCCACTTTGGGAATTTCTGCAACTGGATAGCCAATATAAATATTTGGTTTTAATCATGTGGAGTTCTTATACAACGTAAGAAAAATTTACACTCGATATGTATATTCACCACGGACTTTTTCGTTTCAGTATTCCTTCATAATACACATATATTCTACATCAAAAGACATTGAATCTATTATAATAAAATGTGTATCCATTCACCAGTTTCTATTTTTAAATTTCTCTCTCCGTCTGTCTCTCTGTATGTCTGTCTGTCTCTCTGTCTCAGTCTATTGAGTCATGTATTTATATGGTAAAGAACAAGCAAGCAATAATGTAAGTGCACAAACTGCATATAGAATTAACGGAAAAATATATTCATTTTTAATTTTTTTTTTTTTCATTTCAAAACACGGAGACGCTATAAACTAATAATATCCATACCTTGGTCTAACTGGCACGGTCCGGTCACATGTGTCACAAACCATGGATGTCACTTCCGGAAATAAGTAAACATACACACGCTCGGAAAAAGGTAATTATGAACTAACGTACATGAATGCCAAATTTGTTTTCACGCTAATTAAATGAAGTAGATATAGTTGAACACTTTTTATGGTTTATTTGAATAGATTAACATTCACGTGAGTGAAGGAAAAGTGGTTGCTCGAGGATATATATATATATATATATATATATATATATATATATATATATATATATATATATACATATATATATATATATATATATATATATATATATATATATATATATATATATATATATATATATATATATATATATATATATATATATATATATAGTGGCGTGTTATCGTACCTGTATATAGTTCTATAGCGTGTTTGTACCAAACCATTCACCAAGCCGTGAAACTCGCAATATTTTCGCTCTGTACAATTCTGCATACTGCATATATCCTATTGGTACTGTTTTTTAATGAATTATATGTGCATTCAATTCAGCATATTACCTGCAGCTGCCGAATTATTGATTTTCTCCTTCGGTACAGCAAGGCTGTTTGCAATTCCTTCCATTTCGGTTTGTAGCCAATTGGGTTATCATTCAGATACGTTTCGTTCTCTCCGTATACGCTATATGTTACCAAGCGCGAAATCCAAACACAATTTTGGTTCGTTTGGTTTCCAGTAGTTTGGTTTCTATAGGTATACAAGGACGCGTAGTGAGCGTTCCGGCAGTTGTGTCCAGTGGTGTACTGGCCATTGGGCATACCGGGACAAATCCCGGTGGACCGCCGCATCGGTGGGCCGGTGGGCCGTCAAAAAAATCCGTTTTTACCGGTGTTTTACTGGTGTGAGCAAAACTCCGGGCCTGTCCCGGCAGATAAGTCCAGGGCCGAGTTGCTTACCCAGTACACCCCTCGTTATGCCCACCAAAAAGCAATATAATCCGCCAGTTGTCCATAGATTTACAACCTGTGTTACTATCCAGTTCGTGCATCGTTATAAGATAGTCACAGCGTCAGAATTTTGCCAATATTAAAGGTGCTTACCATTGATTTCCATTTAGCATTACGATCGTCTGAGTCTGAAAGGGAGGTAAACCCGAGTACCATTGTAGTTACACTGAAGTTCCAGTTTCTCCCCTTTCAGTTAGGGACTTTAAATAAACCAAATATCGAAATGGCGAGTGGCCACATTATTTCCTTATTAAGGGTGTATTGTTTGTATTACTTTTCCACTGTCTGTCTACATGTTTTTCCGAAATTACCTACTTAATTTAGGTAATTTAATACTATCACTGATATTTATTCATTAACTTATTAGTTATTAGCTATATAGTAAAGTTATTTGTTGAGTTATCTGGACTCCAGATTATAAATAATTATACCTTCATCTTTCTTTCTCTCCACTTTTGTTGCATACACCAATTTGTATTCAAGCCTAATATTAGACACTGGTCCACAGATGTATGTAGTCTCACAAACTGTGCTTTTGATATTCTTATTATTTTCTCTCTTCTTACTCTCACTATCTAAAGTTTGTCTACATTCACAATATTATACAAAACTCGACATTCAGAATTCATAATATCAACTTTGATGTATTGTTGTTGTTTCCACTAAGTATCAGCTCGGTCAGTCTTTCCGTAAAGTAACCAAACAGAAACAATTCCACCTCAACCACGTTACAAATTTGGTGGCAGCGGTGGGTTATAGAATTTTAAAATTCCACCCATTGCGAACCAAACCAATTCCAAGTTGGAAAAGATGGCCTCCGGAGATATTCCAGTATTAGTCAATTACGTGATGGCCAAGTCTGGGAGAGGGTTTCCACTGGGGATAAAACTCCCTGCCCTCAACTGCTCCCATACGACTATAATAGGGTCTCCAAGTGGAGAAGTGGTTCTACGGATAAAGAACCAAAACAGGAAAACTCACTGATTCACATGGTACTACGGTGACACTGGACTGTGCCGGTTTACCTAATTATAAATCTACAAAATTGAGAGACTTGAGGCCGCAGCTGGACTGCTTGCGGGATGAAGAGCAAAAGCTCTTGCAGGAAATCGAGACTACACAGCCACCTCATAACAAAGATGAAGTTATCATTCCTGTTCACACCCGGACAGGAGGAGGAGTGGATATCTATGCCCAAGATATCCCAGGGGGTAGGGGAAAAACTGTAATCGACATGGAACAGCAGGACAGGACAAATATGCCTGACCGTCACCGCCTTTTAGAGAGGGGCATACAGCATAGGAACTGCTATGGAGATATCAGTCCGATTACTCAATCGGGATTTCAAGAACAGCCTGATGCTGGCTTTACCAGGTGGTCCGTGACAAATGAAAGTGAACAAGGACATGCCAGACCCTGGAAGCAACCCGCAACCTATGACAGCTCAGCATATTCGAACCACTGCTTGGTACATTTTGACATGATTTCCGAAATAAACAAATAGGATGAAAACGTAAAAGCCATGGAATTAGCCACGAGCCTGAGGGGGATAGCACAAGGGATTCTCAACGATTTGAGCCCAAACTTGCGTCGAAGCTATCCTCATCTTTTATCAGCTTTATTAGCATGTTTGAACCCAGAAACCAATCAGGACTGTACAGGAGCCAGATAAAGAATTGAATCGACAAAAGTCTGAAGCACTCTCTGAACTAGCTGGAGATATTAAGAAACTAGTCTGCATGGCCTACCCAACAACACATACAGAAGTTCGGGAACAACTATCTAGAGACTGCTTTGTTGACGCCTTAAATAATAAAGAGTTAGAATGGGCAGTCTACCAGGGTAAACTCAGAAACGCTGATGATGCTCTACAGCTGGGGTTAGAATTTGAAGCTTTTCAGAAGGGCAGGGGTAGATGCACTGCAGCACCTAGAGGGTTAAGAATGCAACAAGAAATAGTACACGAAAACAATTTTACTTAATGAGCAGAACTGTTCTGAATCAAAAATAAATTATATTATAGTACGCCTGGTCAATGTTGAGGAGAATGAGTTTAAGAGTATCAAACCAGAACCAAGACAAGTTGTCAAAAAGAATGGAAGTTGCAGTTACTGTGGGAAGGAGGGACACATGGCGAGAGAGTATTGCAAACGGCAGAAACATTTAATAGAGAAGAGGAATATATCTGGTGGAGAAGGTATTGTACAAAATTCCAAGCAGGAAAACATATTTCAGCTGAAGCTGTGGAACAGGTTTCAGCTGGGGATCGGATCAATAAACCTCAAAGAGTATCTGATATCAAACATATTTCCTCAACAAATCAAGATGGGCTGTACATAAAAGCAAGCACTTTCAATATGGATGTTAATTGCCTTATTGACGCTGGTTCAACAATAACAGTGCTACACCCAAAGAAATATTATGCTATAAATACGCCATAGAGACCCCACTCGAAGAAGACTGCGGAACCTTATTGCTGATGGAAGTTCTGTAACCTACTTTGGAAGTGTACAAATGCTAATGAAAATACACGATAGATGCTACACACACCGCATGGTGGTCGCAGAAGTGGAAGCACCGCTTGCAATTGGTTATGACTTTCTCTCCAAGAATAACTGTCAAATAGATATAGCAAAAGGTGAATTTATCATAGACGGGGAGCGAATAAAGTGCCAGCTGGAAAGGCAAATGCTCTCTGTATTTAGAATGACTCTGGTGGAAGACATTTACATTTCAGTCGCACGGAAATGATTGTAAATGCAAAATTGTAAGGCGAGAAACCAAACAGCCCCAGTGTCTTGATAGAAGCCAACATTACCAGGTTTGCAGACAACTAGTTGCCAGATTGGTAATGGACCCTAACAATACTTATGCCCCATTGCGACTTGTTAACCTAATAGATGAGTCACAGCGACTTTCAAGCACACTAATATCGCAATAGGCCATCAAGTGGAAGTAATCTCAGAAAAGCAGACTAAACCTACAGGAAGTGTAGAAAGAAGCCGATTCAGTAAAATGACTGAAACATAGAATAAACCAGAGCATTTGTAAGCATTACTAACTTCATTTAGTGTTAACCTATCTGATTCACAACAGAGTGAGTTCGAGAAATTATTGCGGAAATATAAGCATGTTTGTTCGGTCGGAAAGAATGATCTAGGCCGCAATGACAGGATAAAGCATAAGATAAATACTGGCGATGCACAACCAATAAAACAAAACCGAAGGCGGTTAACCTTAGCCATGAGAGAAGAAGTAGAGGTAGAGATACAAAAAATCCTGGACCATGGGATTATTGAACCTTCAGAAAGTTAATGGGCTTTACCTATTGCAGTAGTCCGCAAGAAAGATGGATCACTACGACTATGTGTTGATTTTAGTAGACGTAACAGTGAAACTTTAAAGGGCTCATGCTCGCTACCACGACCAAATGACTTGTTTGATGCTTTGTAAGGCTCGCAATGGTTCTCCACATTGGACCATGCAAGTGGATACCGGCAAGTTGAAATGGATCCATGTGATCGCGAGAAAACTGCCTTTGTGTCATCGAATGGTTTATACCAGTTCCGAGTACTACCTTTCGGGATCTGCAATGCAGTATCAACATTTTAACGGTTGACGGATTGCATTTTAATCGGACTACAGTATGATCTTTATTGTATTTGGATGATATTATTATTTTTCCGACTCATCTGAGACGCACTTAGTACGCATTGGGGCAGTTCTAGAACGGTTAGGAAATGCTGGATTGAAAGTGTCCTCTAAGGAATGTCATTGTTTTGAAAAGCAAGTAACTTTTTTATGCCATGTTGCATCAAGTAATGGGATTTTAACTGAACCAGAGAAGTTAGAAGCAGTTGAAAAGTGGCCAGGACCAAAAATGTCCATGAGGTGAGAAGCTATTTGGGAACATGTTCCTATTACAGTCGATTTATTGTTGGTTTTGTTAACAAAGCACGACTTCTGCATAAACTTACAGAAAAGAACAATAAGTTTCTTTGGATAAATGAGTGTGAGGAAACCTTCATTGTGCTCAGAAAGGTTTTAACTACAGCCTTCATTCTGGCCTTCCCATCTATCGCTGACATCTTTTGTCTTGGATTCTGATACTAGTAGAGTAGAGATTGGTGCTGTTCTATCGCACATTCAGGAAGGAGAAGAGAGAGTGATAGCATATTACACCGGGGCAGTCACAAAAAACGGAGAGACAATATTGTGTCACACGCAGGGAACGTTTAGCCATGGTTGAAGCAGTCAAGCACTTCATTATTATTTATACGGTAGGCACTCCAAAGTCAGAACTGATCATGGTGCACTGGCATGGCTGATCAGATTTAAGAACCCTCAATGCCAAATGGCTAGATGGCAAGAAATACTAGGAACTTACTGATTGAATATCGGCCTGGAAGGTCAATGGTAATACTGATGTACTCTCTAGGATACCTTGTTCTAGATGCAACTTCTGTGCTCACAAAGAACTGAGGGGCCGAAGGTCCCCAGTAGATGACATGAATGGAGACATCGTGGTTCCTTCACCATGTCTGTGCAGAGTGACGACTCGTAGTCGAACGAAGGGAGATAATCTCCATACTTTTCATACGGAAGATGGGTTTTCGCAGGAAAATTCCGATGACCATAAAGAGAAACATTCGAAAAGGTTTGATTCTCTTGGCAAGCAGAACCTATCTTGTAATCAAAAGATTATGGACTGTCAGTTTGCAACATCCCAGCCTGAACCGATTCAAGTGGAGCTAGTAGTAGTTGGTTTGTACCAAGGAGTCTGAAGGAAATTCGAGATGCGCAACTTTTAGACTAAGTTCTGTCATTACTCCATAAATGGAAATTATTTGGAGAGAGACCAGATTGGGCTGAAGTTTCCAAACACAATGGGGAGGTAAAGGCACTGTGGTCTCAGTGGGACCGCATCACAATTACTGATGGTGTTTTATACAGGAGATGGGAACAGTTATACATAAAGGAATCTAGAATTTTATTACAATTAATAGTACAAAAGAGTCTCCAATCTGAAATTTTACAAATGATATATAATTGAGTCGGAGTCGGAGACATGGGAGTGACTCGCACTGTTGAAAGACTACGCCAAAGAGTCTGTTGGGTAGGGTTGAGAGAGTCAGTGTCCAAATGGTGCAAAAGCTGTAAAGAGTGTCAAGTTAAGAATGCACCTCCCAGAAAGGGTAAAGCAGCTTTAAAACAATACCATGTATGATTGCCAATGGAGAGAATGAACATGGATACATTGGGTCCTCTGTCTGAGACAGAGAATGATAATAAGTACAATAAGTACTGTACTTTCGTGAACTGATGATCTGTAGCTAGCATCAACAAGATTAATGTAATGCCCCAATCCTTCTGATTGGGTGCGATGTATTTACTTAGCATATCTCCCATTGTTCGGTTGAACCTTTTTACTATACCATAAATTTGTTGGTGCGATATGTTTACTTAGCATATCTCCCATCGTTTGGTTTAACCTTTCTACTAGACCATAAGTTTGTTGGTGAAAAGGTGTTGACCTCGTTTTGTCAATGTTCAAAATTCTGCTCAGTTCCTTAACTCGAAGTGTCTCAAATTGTCTCCACTGATAAAATGGTCCACGAATGCATTGGCTACTGAAACCGCCTCTTGTTTCTAATTGGGATGGCCTCTGTCCATTTTGTGTAATAGTCTGTAATGGTTAGCAAGGGTTTTCACCTAATCGAATGATGCTGGGAAGAGAGGTTGAATTACCACTGGACCCATTGTATGTTTTAGATCCTGATAGTAACCAATCAGCAGCAAGCTCCGATGCTTACGGAGAATCTCTGCAAAAAGCAATGTTGTTAATTCAGGAGGAGCTCAAAAACATTTACTGAAATCCAGCGAAAAGCCAAGGAAGCAGTACCAATAGGATATTTGCAGTATGCAGAGTTGTACAGAGCAAAAATAAAACGAGTTTCACGGCTCTGTAAATCTTTTGGTACAAACCACGCTATAGAACTATATACATGTACGAGTACACGCCACATTATATATATATATATATATATATATATATATATATATATATATATACATATATACATATATATATATATATATATATATATATATATATATATATATTGAATTGATTAATTCTACATATATTATTGACCGATGACGGAGATACATTCACACATCCACAAATATTATTGATATTTGATTAGCTGAGTTTAGTTTCCTATCACTCATAAGAATGTTCATCATGGCACAGAGTTTTGTAAAAAAAAAAAACAAGGGGGGGGGGTACTTAGACTAATTTAAACAAGGCATCACATTGTTCTGACCTTGAGTAAATAATTGTAAAATTTGATATTGAGTGGAATATGTACCGATCAGCAGGGGATTTTTCATCTTGTTTACTTATTTATTTATTTTTTTAAGTCTGATTGTAACAATTTATTAGACTCTTTTTAGGCTATATTTATGAAAGTCTTTTCACGAAACTTGCCATATAAGCATTTATCAACAAGTCTGGATCAACTTCATTAATACGCTACAAGAGAAAACAAAAGCCATTTGAGTGATACTAGAGCCGTTTGGGCCTCTTGTTTAAGATCTCCCTAACCTGTTTATAAGGATTCAGTTGACTTTTAAGTAGAAATTTGCCTTTTGTCTGACTTGAAATTATTGTAATGATTCATTCTGAAGCTTTTGCATGTTTTCTATCAATGCAGCAACTTTTCAAAACTATGCATAAAATCAATGCATGCAAAACGATCAGGCTTTTTGAACAGTAGAGCAACAGTGTCTTTCGATCAGTGCTAGAGTTATGATTTAAGACTTTGACATACAACGGTATTTGTAAAGTGCTAAAAGGTGTCTAATATTGCAAACATACAGGGCCTCGAACTAATTCAAATTTACATAAATGGATATGGGTCAGCAAGAATGCATGCTCATCCCTTTGTTTTATTAATGCGGCATCCAGGGCCACAAGCTATTCAAGACCGAGACATAAATGGATGTATGTCAGCAAGAAACTTGTTCATGCCTATGTAGTATTAATACATTTTAAATAAAAATTCTGTGTCACAAGAGTCTTGTATTTTGTTTTATATTCAATGCAATGCTAAGATTATATACAAACTTTCAGAATATTAACCAGTTTTATAGTGGTATCACGCTGCAATACCTATTTTCAGAAGACTATATTTCTATGCATTGTGCTGCATGAAGGTTTGAGCTCTGCTGGTTATAGATCAGAAGAGGTTAAGGGATGGCTTGTTTCTATCGTCATGCCGTCAGAACCAGTTTGTTATCAACATGGGGTTTTCCCTGAAACATGTCTTATGTCTAGTTGGTCCTAAATGATAATGGTGCCAATCTTGCATCTACTATGGCTGCTGTAGTGGCCATCTTGAAACCTTGACATTCTTACTTCTGGATGGATGGTCATATAGACATAGGGTTTTAACCAAAAGACTTCTTGTGATGTCTAGTTGGTCCTAAATGAAAATGGTGCAGATCTGCCAAGCAACATGGGCGTGATGATCTTGAAAACCTTGTTATCGCTACTCCTAAACGGAAAGTTCGATGAACATGGGGTTTTCACCAGAAGAATAATTATGATGTCTAGTTAGTCCTAATGAAAATGATGCAGATCTGACAGCCAATATAGCCGACATGGCATCCATCTTAAAACTCTTGCTATCGTTACTTCTCCAGAATCGGTTGTTATATCGACATTGGGTTTTCAGCAATAGACTACTTATAATGCCTAGCTGGTTATAAATGAAAATGGTGCCAATCTTACCACCAAGGTGGTCATCTTGAAAATCTTGTTTTTGCTGAAGAATATCAGAGATGGTTTCAACACTCAACAGTTAAACTGAAGAAATGATCTTACCTTGTATTATTGGAAATTCTTTGAACCAATAGAGCATCAATCCCTTCAGGGACTCTTTGTTTTACTTTACTCAAAACTTGAAAATCTCTGTTTCAGGGTATTCAAGCTATTTTATCCAAACCTTAAAATGAAAAACATATTGCACAGGAATACTACATATTTTTCAACTTAGATATTTGCTCCTGTTCTCACTACCTCATCAAACAAACAACTACAAGATACATGCATTTTAGGAACTAGTATTGGAGTATGGGATAATTCTGATGCTTCCACTGCAAGGCCAAATTTCTGTAACATAGCATTTGGAGTATATTTTCAGTTGTGATAAACTTATTACTAGTAATTGATTTTACAAAGACGGTTGAGTTCAAATCGTATATATATATATATATATATATATATAGATATATATATATATATATATATATATCTATATATATATATATATATATATATATATATATATATATATATATATATATATATATATATATATATATATATATATAATTTAACCCGAGTACGCAACCTTACTAGCAAGTATTGTATTTCAACCCACATAAACTTGTTTGGACTATAGTTTGCCTCCTATGCAAAGGTTCGATGGCAATTGTATTTACAATTTAGTTTGATTCAAATATTTGCCAATTTTAATTATATATATTTTCTATGGATCAGTGACATACGGTTGATTTCAGCAAAAGCAAATTTCTGGCAAATGGATTACATTTGATGTGTCTGTATAAATAAAACCTTAAAAGGTTTCTGTCCACCAGTGGAACATCAGTCCTCTCATGGGACTTGTTTCGTATCTGGATGCAAGCAGGTCATTTAATATAATGCTATGACCTGATGTCTTTTCCTACGTAATTATACATTTTATCATTTTTAGCTCTACAGGTCATAGATTGGAGGTTTACCATAATACTTTACACACGCATTTATTCTATCGTTTAGTTCGTCTTAAATGAAAATGGTGCTGTTCGGACATCCAGTATGGCTCCCACAGCTGCCATCTTGTTAATCTTATTGCTACTCCGTCCACCTGAAGGGATGGTCATATCAACATGGGATTTTCAGTTAAAGACTTCTTATGGTGTCTAGTTGATCCTAAATGAAATTGTTTATTTATACATCCACCTTTTGGCGGAGTGTATTATGCTAATACCCTCTAGATCTTTCCATGAACTGTTTCTTTTCCGCAAGATAACTTAAATTCTATAGCACCTACCTTTCGGCAAACTTTACAGGTAAGTTCTTGGCGAAAGAAAGAAGTAGACTGAATTTGATGTCTGAAAGGAAGACTGTAAGAAATAAAATGGTTTCGACACAATAACATTAGTTCTACATCACGGGCATGGACCAAACTTGGTAGATGGCTTGCACTTGGGGTATGGAAAAAAGAACGTCAAGGTCACTGACTGAAAGAACATTGGTTTCTGTCACTGACTGAAAGAAGAACATTGGTTTCTGCACACAGATTTCAGTTCTCAACCGTATAACTTCACCCAAGTTTGTGGATGACTTGCATGCTGGGTAAGAATGAAGCTTATGGAGTCAAAAGGTTAAGGTTACTGACTGAAAGAAGAAAATTGTTTTTTGCATAATAACTTTATTTATCGACCACATTCCTTCACCAATGTCTGTGGAGGGTTTGCACTTCAGGTCTGGAAGAGGCCTATTGAATTTAGGTCTGATCATTGTGGCTGTAAGAAAAATGGGTTTTCCAGAAAAACTTTTGTTCTTGAGTAAGTTGCTTGACCAAATTTTTTGGATAGCTTACACTTAGATTAATAAATAAACCTGTAGTTTCTGGGGTCTAACGGTAATAACTCACGGTCATGGTAAGTTCTGTAATAAATAAAGGTTTCTTTATCTTAAATTGTGACTCGTTTGGTTAATAATCTCCAGCATCTACCATGACCTACTAGTGCCGCATAGAAGACTATTAAATACAGGGTGGGCGTACAATGTGCCGTTAATGGTACTCTTGTTTTATTTAGGGCCACTGAGACTAGAATTTGCACAGTACAGAGATGACAGTGAAACACGGAGTGTTATTACTGTTAAGACACGAGGAATTTTTTTTTTTTTCACATTCCATCATGTATGGGTTTGTGTTTTCCAATATGGAATCCCGATGGAGGATTTTTCAATTCTACCCAGACCGACTGGTATCCTTCTTCACATGCCATCAAAATAACTACACTGACTGGTTTGTATGACATCATCACATTACCAAGATATCTGAGTTTCCACTGAATTCTAAACCGAATCTAATGCCTTCTTTTAAATGACCCAAAAAGTTCAAATACATATTTTGTCCTTTTAATGCTCTCTCTCTCTCTCTCTCTCTCTCTCTCTCTCTCTCTCTCTCTGTTGCCATTTTGTTAATTACCCATACTTTTTTTTCAAGTACAGTGAAAAATAACTATCTATATTGAGTACGATAGGGAAATTCAATCCTTAGGCTCATAATTCATCGGAATAAACTTGGGAAAGCCTGATTCATGCCCACGAATAATGACTCCTTGATTGGGATTTCCCTATCCCACATCAAAACATGTGATGGATTTTATTAGTAGTCGATTTATAGCTATCCTACAGCCCTCTAAAACTCCATACAGAAGAGGCAATAACTCTTACAAGAAGTTTATGAAAACTTAACTTTATGAATGAAGACAATTTCTGTGTTAAAAAATGGGAGAACGACACCAAATTTTGGATTTTGAAACAGATTTGTTGTACAATTATAAACCAAGTGATGAAATCCATATTAAACTGATGTTGTATTCTCGTCATGGTTTCGAAATTTAAATTAAGAATCTCAATTTTGCTTAGAGTATTATGTGATAGCTTGATTCAACATAGAAACGAAATTAAAAGTGGAGTATGAGTTACCTACTATTGTTTTCTTCATACTAGTTGACCATAGTTGGCTTAATTATCTGTGTATGAGTCTGTGTATATATATATATATATATATATATATATATATATATATATATATATATATATATATATATATATATATAACCTGTATGATAATATTATTTATTCGTATTTAAAATTTTAAAAATTCTGCATTGTTATCAAACATTCTCTTGTAGGATCCGGGGATAGCACTTTCCGCTCTGCTTGGTGTATATTTGTAATTATATATATATATATATATATATATATATATATATATATATATATATATATATATATATATATATATATATATATATATATATATATATACAGAGAGAGAGAGAGATGCATTATAAAATATCGATACAAACTCAAGGGAAATGTCTCCAACATTTTCAAAGCATCAGTTGTAGTATATGCTCTTCGGATTTTATTTTAATTTGAATTCACTTGAATTACCCGACAGAAGTAATAGCCTTTTGAGTAACCCTGTAGCAATACTCACTAAATTAATACTATTTTAAGCATGGTATATTCACCTCTATCGGAAACTACCAATGATGCCTCACTTGTAAAACATCCAATCATCTGTCCTATCGTGTATTAACACTGTCTATTAAACATATCGAAAACATGTTGACGATGACCATCACAACAGACAGAGTCTGTAGTGATTAACATGTACAACGGAATAAACTTTTAATCCGGTCAACATAGGCATAAAAGTGTAAAATATAATAATTTTGTCTTAGATTGTTTATGATAACAATTGTTCACAGAATCCGGTGTTGTAGCTGTTTACCATGCGAATTCTGGTCATTGTATGGACATTATGACCGTATATAGAATCTCTTAGCTCTTCAGTCAATGTGGGTTTTCCTATGGCAAAGATGATGTGTCAATAGTTTTTTTAATAAAACAATATTGTATTGAAAAGCGTCAAGTTAAAAATTGTTGTGTGCGATAGTTTGCGCCCTAAAAGTTTCCAAGTATCAGATATACAAGTTCATTAGAACTCTAATTTACCATTTATCAACATTTACTCCATCGCATCTGAGTAAATAACTTCTAAAGTACTCGTTACCGGACTATAGTCCAGTGATTCGATTTCTTAATTACAGCAAGGTTAAAAAACATAAGCAGATGAAAAATGTTTCAATTTTGAACAATTATACTTTAAAGAGATGCGTGGTATACATTTTAGAAACATTGTTAGCTTCATGTAGCAGGTAAAAATAAACACTAAGATTTTTTTTTTATCATTCTAATATATTCATTATTATAATTCAATCATATTTATTTCCATCATTCAAATATATTCATTATTATAATTCAATCATATTCACTATCATCATTCAAATATATTCATTATTATAATTCAATCATATTCACTATCATCATTCAAATATATTCATTACTATAATTCAATCATATTTATTTCCATCATTCTAATATATTCATTATTATAATTCAATCATATTCACTATCATCATTCTAATATATTCATTATTATATTTGCAGTCTAAACTTAAGACATTTATCTCTTAGTGTTGTTCTTGACAGACTAGTGGATGCTGAGCACAACTGCAGCGTAGGATGTAAACGAGGTGTTGTCTGGGAAGGAGATCATGTCCTTGGTACTTGGTACTTTTCTACCATTTATATTTAAGTTAGAGTCATCGTAGATTTGGTGTGAAAATTGGCTATTCGTCTGACATACGTCGTCTCTGACACAATTTTACTTACACCATATTTTTGAGATTCTACTGTTGTATGTTTTTTTTTTCCTTTGGTACAATTTGTCTCTGAAAACATATTAACATTATTGTTTGGCTTGCTTTTATTACAGAGATGTAATTGTGCTCTGCACGTACAACAAAAGGGTGTGGTCCTTGATGCCAAAATTACACATTTACTGTGACCGAAAAGGTACCGTAACAGTTACATTAAATCTACAGACATGTACTGATACTCAGATAAAAGTTTCTTTACATCAAGTTGTCATTTGGAAAACTACTGAAAGAAACCAAATAATTAGCTTTACAACTGTTTCAGTAGTTTGATGCTGGATCTATTATAAACCTCAGTGATTGCTTTTAAACGAATGCTGTATGCAAATGTAAAAGCAGAGTTTATTGTTGCATAGTAAATTGTATTGAAATGGGCTATTTTCAATCACGATTCATCTGTAGGTAAAAGCAATGCTATTTATTATAAAAACATTAAAAGCATTGAGCAAGTTAAGTTTGATTATAACTTTGTACAATGTTAAAAATTTTGTCTAGTCCACGTGTTATCAAGTAGTCAGTTGTGAACAAAGTGAAACTGGAATAACTATTTCAACAACTTATCTCACATCCGTGCTTGATGGTGGAGACATCTTAGATGACATCTCCAGAAGCATGCTATAGGAAATTGTGAAAGATGATTTTAATACTGCACGTGAAACAGAGTTAATGATAGGGGTGGGGTGGGGTGGTATTATCTTTTTTCTTATGTTTTGTTGTTTCATTCTATACGTTTTTTTTTTTTTTTTTAGATAAAGGCTGGGCTATTTATTTCCTGAAATTTTAAGCTTGACTGGTATTGGACTGTAAGGTACTGTCATAGTTGGACTTTGACCAGTCTGAGACGTTTTATTTTCTTGGCGTACTGTATTGATAGTTTATTGTTTACTCCAACACTAAAAAGAGAGTCGTGTCCTGCACGTTCGTCGAAGGTATATTATTAAACACACTCTACAGAAACAACTTTAGTTCTGTTATTAAATGCACAAAAAAAACTAAAACAGCTATATATTAAACCTGTGTCATTTCTTTCATGTAGTGTGTTTGCAGCATCTTGTGGTGTCTCAGTTTTTCTGTTGTTTCTTCAATATGTGATCATTTTTTAGGTTGTCTACAAAGTTCAACTCTACGAAGATCTTTTGTGGATTTTTTTTAAAAGTGACCTTTCAGTTTCTTTTCTGGCTTTAGATTCTTCTTCCTTTATGTCTTATTCACCTTCAATTAAATTATAATTTTACATTTGAAAACTTAAATAAACATGATATCAAAATATTAAAAAGGTTATTGTAAGTCATTATGCAGAATGGAATTGAGTTAAGTACAACCTTTGACTGTTACTTTAAATAATGACAATTAATTTGAAATCTAATTGGGTAAATAACAAAAATGGATAGACCAGTTTGTTCAAAATGTGAAATATAAAAAGACATCTATGATTTTCACAGAGTTAGTGCTTACTGCAAACCTTGTCATAATGTGCACAGGAAAATACTAGCTAAAAATAATGCAATGCAGAAAAACACAAAAAACGATACTGCAATGATAACAATTTTTGAATATTTCACGACGCCAAGGAAAGAATTTTAAATCAATAAAAATAATCGTCAAATAAGATATGGCGTAGAAATGTTATATTTTCCGCATATTGACTTCAATCCTAGATGGCTAACTTCACTAAACCCGAATGTGTTAGTAAGGACAATTTAGATATTGATCACGTTATACCTTTTTCATCGTTTGATCTATCTATACAGGGTCTCAGGGACGATTAGCATTTATTATATGCTAAATGAATCACCATCGTCGAATAAAGTATTTTATTATTATTATTATTATTATTATTATTATTATTATTATTATTATTATTATTAACCAAGAAAGAAACTGTTTCCACTGGCCAAGCACTAGGTATATGTTTTTCAGTAAAAAACATATAACAAAATGACAATATGCCATCAAGAAAAGGGAAAATAGAACAAAATACAAAGGCTGACTCGTTCAAGATGTCTAACCTATTTATTAAGGAGATTTTAAACAACATTGTCAAGTTTTGTTTTTCATTATCGACTTTACAGTAAAGTTGCAAGAACAACGCTTGTCTCGGGTAAACATCCAGCAACAACAAAGCAAATAGTACACATTATTTACGCTTCAAATGCGAAGGCAGATACGGAAAGGTTGCTGATTTAAAGATCTGACAAAATACTAGTACAAAATTTATAAAAACCAAGTTCAAAAGAGAGAAAAACTGGATGATCTAAATTTTGACATAATTAAATGTTCAAGATTCAATAAATAGACGAACTGTTCCTACTTCCACCATAACAGATTAATTTCAGAACAGATTAAACAAACTTTGAGATACAGAAGAAACTTTAGAGATATAACCTTAATTCCTATTAGAAACAACTGTTCGACTAAGGTAACCAATTCAAGTCTCTAGGAATTTCGTGATGCACATTATAGACACAAATGTGCCGTTTGATCAATAGGCAAGGGAATCAAAACATTTCACATATGATTAACACGAAATAATTCAAAATGAAGAGAGCTTCCACTGGAATGAAAACATTATTTACTTTACAAGATGAAAGAGAATTAGGTGGTGATGAAAATGCTGTAGAAGGTAAAAATTCGAAAATATAGTCTACGGGATCTGATGTTGATTGAAGAATACAAAAAATTAATCAACAACAAAACAGCCCAAGTAAAATACTGCATTTCAAATATAGTTGAAAAGTGCTGAGAGTAAAAAGCACAATTAGTTGGACATTTAACGCAGATTTAGAGATATTTTACAGGCACTTTTGAAAACATATCTTCAAAAGTTAAAGAAAATGGCCATTAGGAGAAACATTGAATCAACCAATAAAAGGGTGTTATAATAACTGCTACATCCACTGTAATAGGTATGGTTATATCAACTGTTTCTCTGTCGAGTGCTAACACTGAGAGTGGTTCTGTAAATGGTGGTAAAGAAGGTGGAGCTCCATCAGGAGGCACAGTTAATTAAATCGTTGGCAAAATCAACAAAAGGGCTCAATACAAATTGGTAATTATGTGTTTGAGTTAACGAGTAAACAATTGAGAGCAAAATTATTTCTTTCTTGACTGAACATGTTGGTTCACTTGTTTTGTTATTAGTGGGTGTGCCATTTACATATTTGATTAGAGGTGTAGATAAAGCAAGCAGCATGATTAGAGGTTCGTAAACAATTTTAAAAACTACACTACAGCAGCTCCTGCAACCATTAGCTTCACTATAAATAACTGTTTGGTTGTTAACTTCATGTTTTGTTTGGAGTTTTTTGTTTGTTGTTTTTTGTTTTGTTTCTTTTTGGGGGTTGGGGGTTGGGGGGTTGACGCTTCTAAATTACCATGTCATCTGATTCTTAGAGTACTGTGTCGCACAAACAGATCTGACTATAGAACTATCATCTTTATAATCTGTAAATTCTATATAATTTTACTAACTTTGTCTTCCATTTTGTCCCCTACAATTTATTGTCGTACCGTCACATATTGTTGATCAGTCATTGGAACAATTTATGTTTTTACCACATCGGTATTGATAGTAGGGTTCAGCTCCAGTTCAATCGAGTCTTTGGATTTCTGTAAATTGTTGTAGTATTCAATGATACCACCAATATTAACAATGTGACTGAGTAATATAACGATACCGTCACCATGAGCAGGATAATTCATTTTAACGTTTGATACAGATTGTTTAAAACGGGTCAAAATCTTTTATTTGAATCGTAACGTTGCTGTCTTAAAACTAAAACTATGTGTGACATGTTTTATTTCCAACATGTGCACCTAAGATACAGATTACGTAACTCCTGATATTTTCATTTAAACTTGCAGTACCTTCAACTGCGAGTCCGTAGCTATCGTGCAGAAAAAGAGAGTCCAACACGTTGACTTATCTTCGTGTGCGATATAAATCTTTTCATAAGATGGCAATTCTCTCCAGTATTTAATATTACTCGCTCCTTAATTATATTTATATTTGCAAACAGCTAAATCTACGGCAGGTGTGGGCTCACCGAAACCTTGGTGTACCGGTTTATTTTCTTCTGGTCCATTTTCAATCAAGTATTTGTTTCCTTTACTTTTTTATGCATCTCCAGTAATGATTTGCTGAGATGTTAGAATCGTTGCAGATCAACTTAAATTGTTACAATTCAGTGTTGTTGCTATTTAATTTAAACGCGTCATCGTCAGGCAAGGATAGTTTACAATCAATTAGGAGTTTTAATATCTGAAAATATACAATCAATTAGCAGTTTTAATATCTGAAAATATAAGTGAAACCTGTTAACAGATTTAATTAACTCTAGAATACTTTTATCTTTCAAATTCATTAGCGAAATTCTACAAACAGCTCTTGCCATACATACTTCCAAGTTTTTCTGATTCTACCAAAATCTTATGTCACCCTGTGCTCTATATCGGTTGAAAGAATCATCAATGTCAAATTTTAAAATGCAGTATAAAAAATATCAAATGGTTTGTATGTCAAAAACTAAGTTTTAGTGCAACAAGTTTTATCTCGTTAAATGCATTTGCGGTGTTGCACATACATTGAGCCTCAATTAAATGTTATTCCCCATTCAAATGTAATTCTTTACTGTCCATAATCATTGAATTTCCTCCACTGTAATACCAGTTTAATTTTCAATTCTTTTCACAGTTGTATTTTGTATTTCTTTTTACCCTTTCCTCCATCAGTTTATGGAACTATGATATTCGTTTTAATTATTTTATTATTGATTGAAGGAACAAATTGCTCACTGACTGTCTTAACAATAACAGATGCATTTAGTAGTTGTATATGTGTCTCTAAATTTGTAAATAAGACACGTATTTTTTATGTTACAAATACATTTACATCTTAATTTAAATGTATTGAAAATGGAGTCTGAAAAATAAGAGTTTCTTGTCGTAGCTTATCTGTAGCTTCTGAAAGCATCATTTTAAAAAAAAAAAAAACAGGTTAATTTTGTTTCTCGGAGCAATTTGTTTCAACATACTGATCAGAAAATGTGAAACTTTGGATATTTGGGTACTAACAGTTCTGCTGATGTCTGAAAACACCATTCCATAATTTTGTTTAGTTTTACAAAATCCGTTTGTTATAAATCAGCCAACTTTTTGCTTTATACCATTTGTTTCTCCATGGTTACAGTAAAAACAAAATGTGTAAAATGAGGGAGGGACCTAAAAGTGTGTCTATATATATATATATATATATATATATATATATATATATATATATATATATATATATATATATATATATATATATATATATAAAACTTTGTGCAACTTTTACAAGTCCCACGGCAGCTTAAATCATTAAATGAACAAATGCGAAATCGGGAGTGCTTTATCGTCATTCAAATTTATTAGATACGAAGGACAAAAATATAGCGGAGAGGGGGAGGGCACGATTCTGTTTATTACTGAAGGTCAAAAGGACTGAACTTTTCGATCAACGGCTGAATTTTGTGCCCACTCCAATGACTCAGTGGTCAGCATGCTTGACTAGCGACCAAAAGGATGCTGTTTCGAAATCCTACCATCGGATCAGCCCGTGTCGGCTAATGTGGTGTGTCCTTGGGCAAGGCTTTTTACTCCAATTGCCTCGGTACAAAATAACCTACTTGTGTCGCTGTGCCATTAAAAACCAAACCAAACTATACCAAACCCGTTGTTGAACTAATTCTTGCCGTCTGACTGGAAAGATGCAGGTATCGCTGTAAGTTAACATAGACGGATCTCAGGAATTTTGTCTATATCAGTTGTCCCTCCCCCTCCTGCCTTTAGTGATGCTGTAAAGTAACTGAAGTTCTAAAATCAAAGTCTGGAGCACCGAGGCATACCAGACTCGCGACCAGGAATGTTGCGGGTTCTAATCCTGCCCTGGCCGGATCGGCAGCCGTGGGGTGTCCCTGAGCAAGGCCCTTTATTCCAATGGGAGTCGAAGTCATTAACTCCCCACTGAATCCGATAGGTTACGCCACCAAAAAAAACTTGGTCCAACAAATATCTTACCTACTATTTTACTACGTCTCCGTCTTTGCTTCAGTTATGTTTTCCTTGCGAAGAAAATTATTTTACCACAATAGCATCCTCTAGGGATAAAATATGTTTGTGTATCAACTTATGTGACAATAAAATAGTAAAGGCTTTTCGATGTGAACAAAAAAGAAGGAAATGAAATAAAACCTGAAAACAAGTAGTACTGATAGCAGCACAAGTCAACTGATCTCAGAATATTGATTGGAAAAATAATACTTTTACAATTATTGGGGAAAATTAATTAAAATACAAGTGGTGTTTGGTACATTTCAAATTACATTGGGGTAGGTTTAGTTAATCCGAATTAGATGGACTGGCTTTTCTGGTGGCGCCATCTAGTCTGGATATAAGTAACTAATACGGCTATTGCCCTAGTACGACATAGTCTTGCATGTGTTGATGTACCGTTAATTAAATAATAGCATGATGTGTATATGTGTATGTAACCAGTTTGACTAACTGCTCCCCAGATGGCGCTCGCGCTTTTCTTGAAATGCCACAGGCACCACATGTTAAAATCTGCCACTTTCTTGCGGAAATACATACTCTTGTTTTCATCTCATTTTTCAAGGGTTTCGCAAAAAGTCACGAAAATTATAAAAACATTTAAGGCATGAGCCAGAAAGACCAGCACTGTTATTGCTAACTTTTCATCTATTATGGCTAAAATTCAACGCAAAAATGACTGAAATTAAAATTCAAAACCAAGTTCACTCCGGGATTAAACGATCTGTGCAGGCAGTGACATAATTAACTTAAGTCACAGGAGAAAAGTTCGCTGCTTGACTGTATTTCCTGCAATTATTTCCACAGACTGATTTTGGTGTTTTACGGCACATCAACACAAATAGTTACATGCATGGAAAGATCTAGATTTTTGTATGTTTCTGGAGTTGCCTTTTTTGAATTATTAGTGATACTATTTAGATTAAAATTAACTTGAAATTGTGTATTTTTTGGGGGGGGTTAAAATCATATATTCCATCAAATAAATTATTATGCTTATTTCTTACTAACAAAATATGCATTTAGAGAAAAACAGCAGTTTATAAGTTTAATATTTTCATTTAAAAAAATTAAAATAATTAATTGAATTGCATTGATACATGTACTGTTTTGTTATCACGATACAGCATCACATCTACTTAAGTAAGTGTGGAACTATACAAATGAAAAAGAAAAAGAAAATGGGTAATTGCCATCGAAAGACCTTAATCGTGTAACAACAAATAGTATGCATGAAAAAGGCTTTAAGGTATGGTGGGATATCTTCAATAGAAGCGACAGGACTTCTCAGGTATCCTCCGGTGTAAGTGATTAATTTAAATTGACCGTATCCTCTTTCATTTTAAGTCGTCTTTGTAGCCTTTCAATATCAGTTGGATATTAAAAACGAGACGTGATTCTTTTTTTTTTTTTTTTTTTTTTTTTTTTTGTTGTTGTTTATAGATACTTGAGGGTAAACAATTCTGAACTCCAATCGGCCTTGTTTCATTCATGATAAGATTTTTGTGAGAAACTTGACCTCTGACTCAATGTTCGAAAAGACTGTACAAGACAAATATTAAGTATAAAGCGAGGGGGAAAATACAGAAAGAACAAAAACAAGTTATGCAATATCTTGCAGTATATTTTATTTCAATATAGGTGTGTTGTCCAGAAAACAGTTTGAATGCATTATGAACTATTTTCTTTCTCAACACTTCCGGCGAAATCCACAGCCGTGCTGTTTCTGACTCCGCCATCATAGAACCTACAATCAATTAAATGTAAAGCAACGAAAGTTAATATCGGTTTACCAACATTTTTGGTGTGTGTGTGTGTGTGTGTGTGCGTGTGTGTGTGTGTGTGTGTGTGTGTAAGGATGTCCTCTTATTAGCCAAGAATCGACAAAAATTAAATCTGATACCGACATTTTGCACACTTTTTATGTTGGAGATGGTGGTGGTAGTAGTTATTTGTGTGTGTGTGTGTGTGTGTGTGTGTGTGTGTGTGTGTGATCTTATTAATCAGGAACAATATAATTCTTCCCATGATCTAGACTATGGCCATGCACAGTTTTCTTGATTTCGGAAGTAATGTCTGCATCTAGCATCTGGCTATTACGGGGGTCAATGTTCGATGAGTAGCGGTAAACAGGACGACCGTCTCGACCAATCAGAAACTTCTCAAAGTTCCATCGCACGTCCGATGTATAAATGGGCTCGTACAAGATGGGCTGCTTGAATTTGTTTCCGGCTGTTGGACACTCGTACTACAAAACGAAAAGTCTGTTTAGGGACCGACCATTTCATTTTCGGGGGGTGGGGGCTGGTATTTCCTTTCGAGTCAAGAAAAAAAATCTTTTATCTCAAGATATTGTTTTCAACTAATATATGGATATAATAGTTTGATTGTCTTCGGGGAGGGGATGCACGAATATTTTTTCAAGCGTTTTCAGAGCCGGAATTATATATAAAAAAATCCCAGACCTCCCTCTTCTCCTTCTCTCCACCCACCCACCCATCACCGAAAATTTAATGCTTGGTCCCTTATTTTAATGTTCCACAGCACGTCAATACATGACCTGGCCCCGTATTCGCGACACTCCTCAACTTCAGTGCACACTCACACTCAAGGCTTACAATAAATAAACTAATTTAAATACATGAAACTTCAAAGTATCAATACTTTTAGATACAGATGTCTGTTAAATATGTATAGTATATTTTGTTAGAGATAACAAATATTAGACCTTTGACAAAAGTATTTTTGAGATTGCGTGAGCACTCAAGAAGTTTTGTGAATACGCGAAATGGTCTGGGCAGTGAAAAACTTTAACCAAAACCTTAACAAACTGGTAACACCGTCGCTGCAAAAAAAAAAAAAAAAAAAAAAAAGGACGACTATGTCTCGCTCCCCAAATAATGTGGGCTCCAGAAAATTTACTCAGTATCCTGTGGGGAAATAGACCCACTGTGAAAGCTACAAACACAGGTATAGCTGAATTTAGGTAAGTAGCGTACGGAACCCAAGTCGGAAAAATGCTTTACGGAAATGAAAAAAATAAAAATAACATAGGAAAATAAAATTTACCTAGCACAGGCAGTCGAATATTTTCTTTGAAAGCTACGAAAACTGGTATAGTTCCGTTTGGGTAAGTAGCGCACAGATCCCCCAAATGAATGGACGATTTTGTATTTTTTTTTTTTTTTTTCTCTCAAATATTCGAGACCAACTGGTATGGTCAGTCGAAAATTACGCGTGCTTGCACATAATAGTTTGACTTGTTCTCAAAAGAAAGAAAACAATCCGAGTTGACTGCGGTAAGAATGTAAACGAAGATAGTTAATATAAACAAAACGCGGTAAAAAATAAACAAAACGCCTAGAGTCATGTACCAATGCCACAGCTAGAATTGCATATTGTGTGGTGGGTCCTACGCATGGCCACGGATCTTGAAATGTGTCAGTATTTCACATACAGACAAATAAAAACAAACGACAGCTATGTTGGAATAGGCATAAATATCAAGGACCTGGGTGAGATTTCACATCAAAGAGGAAAAGTACAAAGGTTTCTTGGTGAGAAAAGTCAGAGCAGTCTTCATTTAGAACTTAACAAGATCTTACAGTAAGCAAGTACTTACGGAATACCCCTTCTCTTCTCCCCCACCCCTCGGCAAGATATGAAGCGTAAAATACAATTTTCAACAAATGGGGAGATAACTATACAAGTACTGATTTGACTACACAGAATTTTGTATGGAACACAAACTCTTGTCATGATACCAATAAATGCATTATAAGCTTCATGAAGAAATCAAATCCAGTTTGGGAGAAGGAAACAAACGTGTTACGGACGGACAAGAGGGCTCCAGTACCCCCACCCCCTTCAAAAATACTTCGTTTGTTGGCGGGGGCGGGTTGGGTGGTATTACAAATTGTCAACCCTTTTAAAAATGATTCCGGATTTTAATTCCCCGAAAAGATTTCAATGTCCACACACAGAATATGGTCAATGAACAGTCACCTTACACAAACAATGATGGACTGGACTGGTTTCCATGAACTGGAAATCACGAATGCCCCCTCCAGTACTGTCGATTTTGGCGGACATGGGAATTGAAAGTGGATATCTTATTTTCCTTAAATAAGGGTAAGCTAAAACAAGTATATTTTAAACAATATGATACTTCTGCTGTTTCTGGAAACTGTCGGATTTAAATTTAAATTAAAAATAAATATCTCATGGTTGCTTTGAGACTCCAAGATAAAATACCAGATATAAGAGAGAACTGCAACAAAGACAAGAATTTTAACTCTTTAAAAGTCATTCCTGGCGGAGTCAAAATATGTTTATTCTATATTTGACCTTGAAACTAACCTGTATGAATTTAAAGATTATATTCAATATGACTTGTCCTCATATCTGTCTCTGCTTTTGAAGACGGAAAAGAAATACACATATCTTATTAAATTCGCATGCTTAAACATGGAGATTCAACGCTAGAAGAAGGCAATGGGGAATTGCAACCCATACTTGTCATGCAAAGGAGAGAGCTTTTGAAAATGATAAGAAATAGCGCCAGTCAGTGCAAGTTCAATCCACATACGAATAGACTTTAAGATTTGAAATATAACAGAATTTATTTTGATGATAGAGAACTCCTCTCCAAGGATATATGAAAGCAAAACTCATCCCAAAGGAGATATGAATGCATATCTATCTATATTATATCTTGTAGTCTAATTTATATTTCAGATACATGCTACTTTTCAGGTACTTTCCCTACTGTTTCCTAGATTGAACTCCTTTCATTCATTTAGCATTTTGGACAACAAATGGAATACTGCTCTCTCATTGGTTGACTGAAAATGAGGTTATCAGTAGACGCAGTACGTCATTTTCGGTCGACCAATGAGAGGGCAGTATTCCATTCAGCGCGCTGGACTGGCATATAAGCGGGTGCGGTCATGGCCATGTCCAGCGGTAGCGTTGGAAAACGAATAGGCATTTCTTAAAGGTGGGACAGTGAGTCAAATTTGCTGTAGGCCTAAAAAGTAAAATCTGTGAGCTGAGCATCGGTGCTAAAGTTATTACGCTACGCGAAATGTAGCCTGAGATATCAGTGTCGATTTTTAAATTGTCGAAGGAGAAATTGGAGAAGTGTCCTCCCTGGTATTATTATTATTATTATTATTATTATATAGAACATATATTATTTATAGGTACATTTTAAGTAACGATACGAACCAATGTACTCAAAATAATCCCGCCCACTTTTGAGGGGCCCGAGTTTTCAATGTCGCAGAAAAGATAATGACTGACACTGGGACTACGCAAGCTACTGGACAGATGCCGTATAGTTTAGTGACTGATATGGATCTTACTATACTTACTTTGATGTAAGTGTACATTTCATGTTCATTCTGTCCATTAACATGAGTTTTCTGGGTGAGGTTAAAGTTTGGCTCGAAGCCGTGACCGGGGCGGGCATACTTCAGTCCATTCATCAGCTCATAGCTTGAAAACGCGGGCTCTTGCTGCAAAGATTAGAAGAAAATGTAGCTTTATGCATGAAATTCAATATATGATAATTCGCTACAAAATCCTCTTCATGCTTTTGTGGTCGTCAGAATGAAGCTTAGTTGTAATACGCATTCAATGGGAAAACACAGATGGGATCATTCGAGACACTGAACAAGTCACGTGACTTCTGGGTTTCATTGTCGAAGCTGAAGACAGGATTTTGAAACCGTCTTTGAATATATGCAGTGTCAGGTCTGGTTATCAAAACAATTTGGCATGTAATTAACCAATCAGAAGTTAGACTTCTCAAGCCGAAGAGAAAATGGCACGGCCAAGTTAATCCCCGTTGATACTCCAGCCCTATCCTTACAGGTTTTGTCATTTAAGTGACCACGTTTGTTTTGTGTCAGATTTTCAAAATGGAAATTCACGGGACAAGCAAATGTCATGAATCAGTACTTTTTATAAAGATTTTCATCTACACTGGAAAATAAGAAAGAAAAATAAAATTCCACAATTTCTGGATTTTTATTTCTGGTTCAATATTCAACTGCAAAATGTGTACACCGAATTTGTCAATATTCTCATTCTCTTCGGTTGATTTGATACAATCCATTTCAAAATATTTTGTAATTTTGCCAACGTCTCATTGTTCGGTTTCCTATACGAGGCCAAAAGTCTCAACCCAAAGTTCTCAATTCTCTCTCTCGCTTTTTTGTAGTATCGGTATATATTCAGTTCGGCAACTTGAAAGATTTTCCATCTATTGCCCCTACTTCACAAAAATATGTATGTATCAATACGTATTGATACAATATGCACGAAAATAATCTTAACTGCTCTATCGACGTGATACTGAATCTGCAAGAAGAGAATTTATATTTTTGTCAATGATACAGACGTTTTCTCCGTTTAAAAAAATCTGCAGACTTACGTCAACAAATATCCAGACAACGTTCAGTTTTGTATTTCAAATCTTTAAATCTTTACATATTCGATAGTTGTTTCGAACCCCAAACATGCTGATATGTGGTGCGTGTTTGTGTGTTTACGTGTGCATTTGAAAACAATAGAAGCATATGAACTTACAAAATGGAACTGGTTGCACGGCACTCCCAGCACACGGAAGCCGTCATTACGGTATTTGTCTTGTAGTGCATTCAATCCGTGGTACTGCAAGGTCAACCCTCAGTATGTCGCTACGTTGACGACCAAGAGGACCTCCCCACTGTAGTCTGCCAGATTTATGGTCTCATTACCGTGCAAGTTTACGAAATTAAAGTTGTGTACTGTACTGTTTTTAGTGCGCGTGCACGTGGTCCGACCGTTGTCCCCTGCCGCAAAATTGAGAATCCCGCACAAAGTGACCAGAGCGAGGGTCGCTTGCGAGGGCCCCCAGGCCATTTTGAAATTGTCGTCTGCTTCCTACGTACCAAAACTTCTGTGCTTGCTTGATGTGGTACTTTGCTGGTATGGCTCGAGTGTGTGGCTTTTGAATGGTTTGTAGTTGATAAACTGCGTTGCACAAAGATAGTGTAGGCTCGTACTTGGCACAGGTCGTTTCTTATCTTAAATGTACATTTCTACAGTGCGGGAGACAGTGAATCATTCGAAATCGTCTGAAATACATTTGATAGTACAATTAAACAGAGAAGTATTTACTGCATTCGTATAAGAAAATAATGATAATGTCACTTGTCAGTGTAATTTGCCTGAATGCAGGCAATCTCAAAAAGAACACTTTCTCTCTTACTGAATACCGGCGGCAAATGTTGCTAAAAAAAATTAGAGAAAATTCTTACGTAAGTGAAATGTAGATATAACTGTATACAAGAAGATAAATTGGTAACTTTGCAGAGAAGGTAGTGATTTAAAAATGAATACATAAATTAAATGTAAAGCAAATTGTTTTGTGACCTGCTCGTGTGACATGAGCCAGAGAAATGACACGAAGCAAATGCCCTGTCGACTAGCATATGCAACTTCTATAAAATCAAGACACGCTTGAGTACATTCAGCTCATTTTGTTAAAATTTGCAGCAAATGCTCAGTTTTTCATAATATGAACTTGCTTATAGTGTATAGTGAAAAATACCTATCCAGGTGTCATAGTGCCGCGTATACCATGGCTGGTAAAAACCGGTACAGCGATATTCACACGATGAGTCACATGTGACTCGCAATATCATTGGTCAAAGGTCCAGCTATTGTCTTTTTGCAAGTTGTAAGAAATATAGTTCTCCGAAGGCTGGCTAGAATTATCGGAGACTAGGTGTTGAAAAGGTCACCGAATCGCCAGAACGCTTGTGGTCAATGCGCATTCCATTCGTTATTCATGTGCTTGGGATTTTCATAAAACCAAATTTTCGTGGTGACGAGTTACATACATACTGTTGGTTTTGATGAGGAGGGGGGTGGGGTGGGGTGGGAATAACAGAAAAGCCACAATGTGTTCAAATATTCAGAGCTATTGAAAGTACATCTGCTGCAGTTTTAAATATGATGCATCTTATTATATACATCATTTTTCTTAAATTTGCTTTTCAGTATAAAACTTAGCGTTCGTCAACAGGGACAGATCTGAAGGTGGGGGGGAGCCTGTCAGTACGTCTCCTGCCCCCCCCCCCCGCCCACCGAACCCTCCCCCCCCCAAAAAAAAAAAAAACATTAGAGCGAAACAACCGGAACGTTTCACATATCCCTCGACTACTTGTTTACGCGTCTCCCTCTTCCCCCCTAAACGCTATTTCTTGATCCGCCCCCGGTTAAGCAATAGGAGATTTGCACATTCCTGCCTCCTTTTGCCGCTACTGTCCACTTCTGGCATTATAATGCATTGTTTGATGGTGAAGGGGTTTTGGTTCACCGAATTTTGTTGAGTGAACGGGCCAAATGCACGAATGAATAAATAAATAAATGTTTCATCGAAAGAAACATGTTTTTGAGTAAATAAACTTTAAAGCAAATAAAAATAGGTACAATGGTGTAAGCACTTGGAGAAATTACATTTTTAACCTGTAACTTTGCGATCAAAATGATACATTTAGTTGATTAAGATGATGCATTTACTTAATTAAGATAATGCATTTACTTGATCAAGATGATACATTTACTTGATTAAGATGATGCATTTACTTGATCAAAATGATGCATTTCCCTGATTAAGATGGTGCATTTACTTGATCAAGATGATACATTTACTTGATTAAGGTGGCACTCTCCAGTTTCGTACTTTGCATAGGGTTAGATTTTTAAAGAAAAAGAATTACCCAGGTTTTCCTCACTGGCTGTCCTGGCTATTTAAAAAAGACCTTGTATATCTTAGGTATTGTTAAAAGAACTTTGAATTCCCTTTATTTTGGTGTATGATTGATGGGCGAAATTTGGGTTATAGAGTATACAGCTTGGTCTTACATAAAATGTGCACCTCGCAAAAAACTGCTGGCTCCGCTTGGTCATTTTCACTTCCTGGACTTCAAAGGTAAATATAAAAAAAAGAGGATAACTTTTTTTATTTTTTAGATATTTTGTAATTCATTCATAGTACTTTCAGAGGCTGATATTGTCTGCTCTGGCAAAATTCGTTTCCCTATTTTAATAACTGCTGAAAATAGTGCACTTTTGACTAATTCAGGTTGATTTTTCGACTACTTTGGAGCGGCCATTTTGTCTGCTGTGTGCTTAGATCATGTCCAGTTTCCACAAGTACAATATGTAAAGAAACTTCAGCCACAGTATATGAAATTAACATAGAGGTATGCCAACATTCTCTCCATTGTGCATGTTGCAAATGCAAAATACATGATCTTACAACTGTCACTCTCTCAGAAGCATGTATTGTCTGCAGAGCGCCCCCTAAGATGATGCATTTACTTGATCAAAATGATGCATTTACTTGATTAAGATGATGCATTTACTTGATCAAAATGATGCATTTACTTGATTAAGATGATGCATTTACATGACCAAAATGATACATTTACCTAATTAAGATGATACATTTACTTGATTAAGATGATGCATTTACTTGATCAAAATGATGCATTTACTTGATCAAAATGATGCATTTACTTGATTAAGATGAAGCATTTACTTGATCAAAATGATGCATTTACTTGATTAAGATGATGCATCTACTTGATCAAGATGATTCATTTACTTAATTAAGATGATACATTTACTCGATCAAAATATTGCAATTACTTGATCAAAATGATGCATTTACTTGATTAAGATGATACATTTACTTCATCACTAAAAAGAAAACAAAATTATGTATTCTTTCGCTTCGTCCACGTAGTTTCAAGGAATTGGGGTAAATGAATTTTCATCTAATGTCGATAATATAAAGAACGTTTGAAAAAATCAACTGATGAAGATATGACTTCTCGTAAAGAAAAGTTGCAACAAATGCTTTGTTCGTTATTGTCACTATTATTTCATGTGCTAGCAAAGTTTGACCGTATTGCCCTCCAAGGATTTATGCGAAACACGTTATCAGTAAAGTGAGGATAAATTGCATTACAATAGTAATGTTCATAGATTACAATTAAATTTAAATAAATACCTAAAAATAAAATATTAAAATATTTAATTAATTTGCCAAACCGTAGTATCGCTTTCTACCAATTCTTTACTACCTCCACCAAAGTGTAGTATTTATCGCGAGAAATTATCTTTAGTTGTGAAAAGCTATTTCCATCAAGAAAAATAGATATTTTCAGATAAAATCTCTACCTCCTTTTCTCAAGGACAAATTATAAGACATGGTTGGCCAGAATAAGCATTCTCTATTGGAGAAAGACAGACATACAGACACAGAGAGAGAGAGAGCATTTTATGCAAAAATGCTTAAGAATAGTTTGATACTCCTTAATTCCCTGCTCATATTTTTGCCACGAAAAAGTTTTCAAAAACTCTTCAGCAATATTTTCAAGACGGTTGTATCATTTTAATTATTATCCTATGCCTTAAGACTTTTTATGACGATTTTTTTCTTTTAAATAAATATTACTTAGACTGCCATTAATACTCTAATTCAGTTTACGGTTTCACCAGTCAGTCTTTTAATTAAAAGAATACACAAAGAAAAGGACGAACAAACAGATTTAGGTGCAGA